>CM050426.1:9028683-9130886 GCA_027564155.1 Gymnocypris eckloni scoliostomus
GTTAATTTTCTTCTCTGTGTTAGTGGGTATAAAATAATAAGTCACAAGAGACTGTGTATTGCAGTAATTTTACAGTGGTGTGAAGGGATGTTGTTAGATACAGTGTCCCCCCCAAAAAAATAAATAAATAATAATAATAATAATAACAAGTTCAGTAAAATCAACTGTAGACTGTATGTGTGCCTGTTTGCGTGTGTGTGCATATGGTTTCAGTGCAAATGTGTATTGTAGGTGCTGGTGACTACCCACTGTTGCTTAATTTCACAAATTAAGCAACAATTTTGTTTGCTTTTAGTTTTTCTGAAGTTTAATTAAATACTCCTGTGGTGAGACAAATTAATGTTTAAAAGTCTCTCAATTAATATGAGGTCATGAAATCGGCATATAGTTGATTAAAACGGAGTTCGATGACGACTGTGTCTGCAGGACACTGTTCTCCCCACTTGATTGTTCATGTCAACTGCATGCAGTATACTACCTATTTTGCATGTGCAGATTTGCATGTGAAGTCTTTGAATGTGCAGATTTGCATGTGAAGTCTTTGAATGTGCAGATTTTAGAGCCAGAACTATGACATTTACAAAATGAAACAAGTTCCTTTCACTCAAATACAACTTATGGTTAATTGCACTTAATAGAAAAAAATATATATATAAAACTATGCGAACTCCGTAACCGGTTACATTAACACAGCAGACAGTTTAAACAGATTTCTAGCTCCCAGCGTGCTTTTCTTTTAACTGTGTTAAGATTTTTGAAGGTTACTTTTGTGCTGGAGAATAGAGCTTGTGGTTAGGTCAATGATGTGTCATAAAATAGGAAAATGATATATGCTACGTGTTGCTTTATTTAAAGCGCAATAATTGTGCACATGTCAGAGCAGTAATACTCTCATTGTTTTAGCAGTTGGTTAACTGAAGAAATTAAAGAACGTTTATTTTATAATTTATTTTTGTATTTATTTATTTAGGGAAACAAGTAAACTACTTCATAATTTAGGTACATAAAAAAAACATACACAAAAGGATAGTTAATAGATGAACGTTAATAGATGAAAGATCAATGATGTATGAGGTAAAATATCATCAGACATTTTTTTAGAAGATTTATTCATTGGATGCTTCCATAGCAACAGAGCTGACTAACTGAAACCAGATTGAGCACTGTTTCTCACAAACCAAGCGTGAAGGGCGGATCATCTTGTTAGTTCTCAGATTTTAATAGCCGTTGCCAACGTAACCTGATTAAATGCTGTAAGTGGTTGCATGAAAGATAAGAATATCATAATTAAATGAAAACTAATATCCAACCCAGCCTAACAGAGCTTCAAAGGTAGCTGGCACATCTAAGAAGATCCCACTCCCATCACTGATCACATTAGAGTCTTCGAGGCAGAGCACTTCCCACAGGAAGGCTCACATCGCTCACTGAACTGTTCCCTGACCTGTCATGATCAGAGTATCACCAGCATAAGACACGGACTCCAAAACTGCCGTCTCTGGTTTTAAACACAATAATCGTACAACCCGAATCCTGATGCTTAGTTGTTTACTGGCTTCTAAATCGGTGGCTGCAAAGGGGGTGCTCATGACTTATTTAAAATGTCTGTGCGATAGTATACCTTCCCTACATTCCAGCATTTAATTTTGTATTTTATTTTTTGTAAAGTCATCTTCGTGGCTTGCTTTTCAGCCTGCATATTGGTAGGGATGTAAATCACAGTGTTGATTAAGTATGTATAATAATATTGTCTCTGGCTTTTACTGTGACTAAGCCATTTGTAGAACAGTATCCTGCTGCTGTAGCTTCTGCGATCTCTGCTGGAATATCATCTGTTTAACAAGCTGCCTTCACATGACAGCACCGTGCTCCAGTTTATCAGCGAGTGCTTGGACGTGCTGCACTCAGCTAAACAAAGATAAGACTTTTGATGATGTTTCAGCATCACTCTCTCCCTGTCCTTTGAGTCAGGTGTCAGGAAGCCCTAAAGGTCCGAGGCCTTTGAGTATGTGGGATAAAGACATCAAGTGATCAATGTAAGCTTTGGACGGGAGGATGAATGCTTTGAGGAGGATTTGGTTCACACTCTGCAATGAGGTCCTTACTGTGTGGGTGTTGAATTCTGTAATTTTAAAGGGGGTATTATTGTATTAGAGCTTTTGATGTTTTTTACATGCAGTGTGAGGTGAGCATGATTGTGCCAGGTATTGCTGGAAGAACATACTTATTATCCAAAATATATTTTAGGGTTAAAGATTGTGAATTTCCAACTAACCTTTTCATTGCCCTCTGGGTTTGTTAATGGTTTGTGTTGTTGGCCGAGGCCAATAAAATATCTTGATCACATATGTTGTAGGAAAATATCCTACAGTTCTTGGCAAAAACATGGTCACTAATTTGTAATATTGCTGAATCATTTTAGTTATGCAATTAGACTTCATTCCAGCCTCTCTTAGACCCTTACAATTAGTCTATCATTTTGCTTACATTTGATTATTCAATTTCTCTACCTGAATACTGTTTATTACCTGAAGAAAATTAAGCACTGTTTATTTAATTTGTATCATGTTTTCTATTATATTTATCTATGTTTGTAATATGATTATTTTCTATTCTGATTTATTCACTTACAAAATCACCCCAATCATAGATTATTATTATTATTATTATTATTATTATTATTTTGTTTTTTTTAAACAGACCTGCTCAAGTCATCTGGTGTTTGTTTGTTTTTCATATCGCAATATATATATTTTGCAGAAATAAAATAAAAATAAAATATATATATATATATATATATATCGCAATGTGAGTTTTTTTCCAATATCGTTCAGCCATAATCTTGATAATTGTGCAGTTTTTATCACATTTTTCAGTCCACATAAGGATGAAATAAAAAATTAGGGATTCATTGTTGTAAAGCACAGAAAGATTGTTAAAGGTCTTCATATAAAATAAAGGCATGTGGATTAAGTCATTTAATGTATTATATTATATTATATTTTTATGACATTTAGATAATTATATGAACAGTATTAATTTTGAATTTAAATCATATGGGCCTATTTCATTACAATTTGTATTATTATATTATATATTATTTCATTTAAAACATATGTATTGAAATTAATAATCTGTACAAAATTGATGATGGGCTAATTATCACAAAATAATTTTGACTAATTATTTTATCCTTTGGTTTCTGAAATGTGAAGTGTACCTTTAAAAAAAAGAAGTACTTGCTTATGTTGCTCATTTCTAATCCAACGCCCCACTAAATTTTTAATCTGAAACATCTGACTCAGTTTTGCAGATATCCAGTGGGTCATGATTAGGTGAATAAGGTATGTTTGTTGTGTAAAGCAGAGAGGTGTCCTGTTGGGCTTGGCCTTCTTTATAGATTCATGGTCTGTCTGTAATGTGCTGTTTTCATTAGTGTTCCAGAAAACCTCACACAGATCGATAATTCAGATTTACCGGGACATATATAATATACTTAGACGGCAAGGCCCATGTTTCATACATAACAGCATGTGCAGTTTTACATTTGCTCTTAGCATGAAAATATGGAGTCTGATAAAAACAGCAGAAAACAGGAATAATTGGCTATGCTCATGTAACATTTTATTATGCAAACTCATTGCAGCCTTAATAAGGGCAGCACTTCCCCTGTAATATATAGTGTTGATATGATATGTGGTTGACTGCACACATGGATTGTGGACAAGAACATGTCATGCTAGAATCTAAACATGCAATCAGGGATTCTCTGATCTCCGGAATTATTCATCTGGGCATTTAAGGTCTAAGGTCTAAGTTAAAGGTCTAAGATAGATCCACAAAAAATGCAGACATGTTTTATGACCATTAATGCTTATATATCATGTAATTATTCTGATGACAGTGCATTTTGCAAAAAAATTCCTATTACTGTAATGCATGCATGCACCTCAAGGAGATGCAAAAATTCCTATTAGACAGCATGATTATTGCATGATCTATACATCTATCAATTAAAACCATCTATCTAGGCCAATCTATCTATCTAAAAGTTTTACTGTATTGGGGGCAGTCAGTATTTGGTGTGACCACAATTTGCCTCACACAGTCCAACACATCTCCTTTGCATAGAGTTGATTAAGTTGTTGATTGTGGCCTGTGGAATGTTTGTCCACTCCTCTTCAATGGCTGTGCGAAATTGCTGGATATTGGCAGGAACTGGAACACGCTGTCATATACATCGATCCAGAGCATCCCAAACATGCTCAATGAGTGACATGTCCGCTGAGTATGCTGGCCATGCAAGAACTGGGATGTTTTCAACTTCCAGGAATTGTGTACAGATTCTTGCAACATGGGGCCATGCATTATCATGGTGCCACATGAGGTGATGGTCATGGATGAATGGCACAAGAATGGGCCTCAGGATCTAATCACGGTATCTCTATGCATTCAAAATGCCATCAATAAAATGCACCTGTGTTCGTTGTCCATAACATATGCCTGCCCATACCATACCTCCACCACCACTATGGGCCATTCGATCCACAACGTTGACATCAGCACACCAATCACCCACACAACGCCATACATGTTGTCTGCCATCTGCCATGTACAGTGAAAACCGGGATTCATCCATGAAGAGAACACCTCTCCAAAGTGGCAGACGCCATCGAATATGAGCATTTGCCCACTCAAGTCGGTTACGACGACAAACTGCATTCAGGTCGAGATCCCGATGAGGACGACAAGCATGTAGATGAGTTTCCCTGAGATGGTTTCTGACAGTTTGTGCAGAAATTATTTGGTTATGCAAACCGATTGTTGCAGCAGCTGTCTGGGTGGCTGGTCTCAGATGATCTTGGAGGTGATGATGCTGGACGTGGAGGTCCTGGGCTGGTGTGGTTACACGTGGTCTGCGGTTGTGAGGCCGGTTAAATGTACTGCCAAATTCTCTGAAACTTATTTGGAGATGGCTTATAGTAGAGAAATTAACATTCAATTCACGGGCAACAGCTCTGGTGGACATTCCTGCAGTCAGCATGCCAATTGCACGCTCCCTCAAAACTCACGACATCTGTGGCATTGTGCTGTGTGATAAAACTGCACATTTTAGAGTGGCCTTTTATTGTGGCCAGCCTAAGGTACACCTGTGCAATAATCATGCTGTCTAATCAGCATCTTTATATGCCATATCTATGAGGTGGATGGATTATCTCGGAAAAGTACAAAGTACTCACTAACACAGATTTAGACAGATTTGTCAACAATATTTGAGAGAATTATGCCTTTTGTGTACATAGAAAAGTCTTAGATCTTTGAGATCAGCTCATGAAAATGAGGGCAAAACAAAATTGTTATGCTTATAATTTTGTGTATAGTGTATCTATCTATCTATCCATTTCATTTAAATTTGCATTCATGCATTCATTCATAAACACACAGACATAATCTTAGTGGTCCTAAAACAAGCTTTAAAATGTTCTTTATATACTGTAAAGTTTTTTTTGTTTTTGTTTTTGAGATTAAGTTGATGTGAACTGCTCTTCATTCTAGAAACAAATAGAGATCAACTTTATTTGTGTGCTGACAGGTCATTTCTATCATGTTAATTTTAGATATAATATGACATTCCATAATGCATGAATATCATCTAAAATAAAATTTCATCATTGAAATTAAATACAGAGCAGAGCATCTGCAGATATCGGCTTTCTAAAACAAGAACTCTCTAAAGATTTGAGGAGTTATTTGCTTGTAGAACAGTGACCTTTGCTTAATCTTGAAGATCTACCCTGGCTTGCAGTCTCAATATGCTGATACGACAAGGGCTTCAGAAGAGATACACTCTTCTTAAAAAATCGGCATGCTCTGTGTAATTTTAATTGTAGAAGACAAATTGTAAAAGACAAATTCTACAGCTATATATTAAAAAATTATATGGCAAATACATGTTAATTGGTTAAAAGTAAAATCCAGTAAAAAAAAAACAACAACATAAAAAATAACCCACACGTGGTCACATAAGGCTGCATGTAGTAATGGAGAAAAAGCAAAGGAAGAAAAAAGTTCTACCTGGTTTAATCCTCTGGGGTCTGAAGGGTTTGGGGGCACTGAAGAAGTTTTGACATGCCCTGACAATTGTGTTTTTTCAGTATCTTAAAAACGTATTAATGGCTAAAATCTGATTACAAATGAATTAGCACAAACTGGGATACAATAATATGTGAGCAGAAAGTACATATTTTGAAAAAACAATGTTTATGCATGGGTTGCAAAAAACGTAAATGTTTAAGTCACTGGAATAAGGCCATCAAACTAATATAGAACATTGTCAACTGCATGTGGTAGACTACAGATTTTGCCACAAAATTATGTGAAAATCATCCTGTTTACTCATTCACAGAAAACAATATATTACAATAATTTAACATTTGTAAGATATGTTTTGTGATATAATGCCTGTCTGCGAGGGAGTGACAATGAGCATGAATTCACATCTGAGACACAAAGGGCCTTCTAGAATGAGCTATCAGTCAGTAATGTGTTTGTGAAGCAGGTAACAAAGAATTTGAGGAGAGTAAAATAATAGGGATTTGTATTTTATTTACAACACCTTATAATCATGGTGGTTGTCAGTATATTATAATCAGTATATTAATGTTATTGTCAGTATTTTATGAAGATACCAGAATTTAAGATTTTAGCAGTTCATTATTTTTTTGTTTACTATAAATTACTGTAAAGTTGTCGTTAATATTGCTACCACAATTCTATGAAGAAAAATAAATAAACACAAATATGTCAATCAACACTGCTTTGTTTTAAAGTTTACAAGTCCTGTCAAAGAAAGGTCATTAAGAAAGCATAATTGTGTCTATTTTTTACAACAAAAAAACAATGTTGCTTGGTGACAGATGAAGCTTGAGGCTTTAACTTTTTATATATATATTTTAATTTGCAGAGATGCATATGAACTGGCCAATTTTGATGGATAAACACAATATCACAATCACGCTGTATGCAATATCAGCACAACTGTGATTATGGCCAAATGTTGCTATTCGGAACAACAGTAATCTTGATATTGCTTAATTCGATGTGCAATTTAAGGCCAGTTCATAAGAACATACTTGATATTGTTATGAGCTATTGTACATATACATTCAAAGTATTTTAACATTATGATTGAGATAAAAATAAAAGATAAAAACTGAACTTAAGCTTACCTAAAACTAACACTGTTTTCTTGCCTCGAAACAAAAATACATTTCCTTCCATTTGCTTCAGGAATCGCAAAGTAAGTTCTTTCAAATATACACAAAAAGAATTGGCAAAGCAGCTATCAGATAAAACAAGGATCATTTAGACAGCACCTTCCTATGGGACTTGCCAAACGGTTATCAGTGTATAAATATGACTTGTTTCATCACTTATCTGCCTTAGTTTTTAATGTCATCTTATTATTTTGTCACATTTTGTATTTTACTTACAGATAATGTCAACTTCACTAGATAAAACAAAGGCAGTTTCCCTCAGGCGTGTTTATTGTTTAACTTGTGTTTCAATTTAAGCAGTAGATTAAAAGGAGAAATGCTTTTACCCATAATGACCACCCGGCAAGTTGGATTGGGCTGCTGTTTGGCCCTCTGCTGTAGAAAAGCAATATGACAAACAGCTTAGTCATGGTGTGTCTCTCCTGGGGTAACTAATATGACTGTGGGAAGGGAAGTTTAGAAACACTGCAGCTCTGGCTCTGACCGGTGCTTTATTCCCTCTGCACTTCAGTCGTGATACAGTGTATTGACTGTGAACTCCCTAAGGACCTGTTCCTCCCGCTAAGGCACATCATAAGTTATAATACTGATAAATTAGAGGAGCACAAAATAATTAGACAAGCTCATAGCAGGAGGCCAGGTCATTTTCATGAGCAGGTTTCGTGTAGTCTATGCTGAGGCAGTTTTTATGACACTTTCACTGTTAATGAGACATGATTTGCCACCTTCGCATGAGGTGCACGCACATGCAGAAAGGAGACAATTAAGTACATCCATGGGTTATTGAAAAAACATGAAAGGAACATTTGTTTTGTTTTCACAGTTATGTTTTAATCCAAAGAAGCTTACAGATAAGGAATACTACAACAGAAGAGATTCATCGAAGGGAAACAATGGCTCGAGAAGTGGCACAATATAAAGTTCCAAATAATTCTCAAAAAAGTACAAAAGTATAACTTACTTTAGTACATATTTGGTACAATAGAAACAGAATGAAAAGCATTTTTTTTAAGAGTGAGAAAGAGAAAGTGCGTTACCAGTGAGTCAAGTGCTCACGGAAAAGTTGTTTCTGCAGGTGTACTTTGAGGGTAGAAAGAGATGGACTCTGTTCTGATGGAGTTGAGAAGGTCAATCCACCATTAAGTTGACCTGAATGTAAAGATTTGATTAATTTTAGGGTTACTTCTTTGTGATGGTACCATGAAGTACCTCTAACCCAATAACACCAGATTTCTGGAGTGAATTTTGATTTGCAGAAGGTATGAGGTCCAATAACTGTTCTATATGCAAGCATTAGGTCCTTCAAATGATGAGACCAATATTTATTATCTACAATCTAAAATTATAAAGCTGTAGAAATCTAAAATACTTACAGATCTATATTAAAAATAGATGTTCGGTCCCTTAACCAAACAGGTTACAATTAATTTGTTTACAATATACCATTACATATATATTTGTAACCTTAAGCATACATTTAAAGAGAGATAAGATTGAGTGGAGGAAAACTAAACAAAATAACAGACATCATCATAATAATTTAGTCCAAAAATGGCAAATAAAATGAATTACTTTTTTAATAATTGCACTTGAGGTATATTTTATTGTCTTTTTTCAGCATATATTCCGGCCTATTTAAAATGTGTGTCCTACTGCAAACAAAATAAATATTGCTTAAGGAATTGTTGGACAATTTATGATTACAGAAATCTTTTTCATTTAGAGGTGGCTCATTTAAAATAACATAGTCCTGAAATGAGTTGGTAACAAAATGTCAATACATCAGTATCATACATTCCAACATTCTTGCAATTGTAAGGAAATATATATATTGTTCAAACACATTTTGCATACAATATATTGGAATACTCATGAGATCATGTTGAATATTTCTAAAGTACGACACAGATGTTGTAAAGCACAGATCTGCCAGGCAGTGCGCCAGACAAATCTGTGGTAGGACATCTACAATGCAGGCTGATATCCATGCAACTACTGTGGGGTTGTTGGGCTTGAATTGCAAGTAGAACTAGGTGTTGTTGGCGTAGCAGTGGCAGAAAAACCCATGTTCCTGGATAATAGGTCCCAGTGATGCTTTGTTTATCAACAAGAAGGTGGGTCACGCACTGAACCCTGAGGCACACCAGTGGTTATTTTTTGTGACTTGAAGGATATATCATATGAGGTGTTAAGAGGGTAGATAAGATGATTTGGTGGTATTTGGTGTGGAAACCTTCAGGAAGAGGACACATGATCTCAAATATGCTCTATCAAGGCAAAGGCCTTTGGTGTCAATCAACAAGAAGGTCTCGGGTAAATGTCCACTTTTGTAACCTGACTGATTGCTGTGTATTTTGCCTGTTTCTTATTTGGATTGTTATTATTCAATGCAAAAGTTAAACTAAATGTTTTGAATGACTAAGAAAATGTTTTCTATATGCACCATCTTCAACCAAGTATCAAAGGAAAGAGTGCAATATATTTCATGCTGTCGGATTTCTATATCTTAACAAATCTCAAATGGAATAAGTTCTACCATTTAAATGGTGAGCACTTTCTGCAGTGTTGTAATAGCCAACAGAAATATATCAAATGCTGTATCTGCTGGTTGGTAGCCACAATATTAAGGTAGTCAGAGGCAATTATTTATCAGGGAAGAACAGTCAAATCAATAAGTCACATAGCCTTTAGCACTGAACAGCACTAACACTTTGATCAAACTTTGGATTGAGTTTGTAGTGATATGTTTGTGATACACAGTGTTTATGAAAATGACACAACTACATATGACATAATTTAGAGGCAAAACAAAACTCTGCATTCATTGCTTTGCCCGAGGCTTGGCATGCTTTGATGACCAAAATTAAAGTGTATTGGACCATAGATCATCGTGCCAACAACCAGTAATGATGCTCATGCAAACGTGCCTACTGTGAAACAAACAAACAAAATAATTGTTCAATTTATTAATTTATTGCTAAGACAGCAAGTTGATATATCTAAATTTAGTCACGTCACACCTCCTACAGATCATGTGCTTTAACCTTAAAATTCTGTCATCAACTCTGTCTACCTAAATATCACTTCAAACTCATATGACTTGTTCCCATACAAAGGTTACGGTATCAAAATGTCAAAGCTGCTCTTTAACATCCAACAAAAATGCATTGTGATCCCTGAATGTCAACTTTAGCTGCAATTTATAGAAAAGTACAATTTAATTAATACAAAAATAAATAAAACTTACTATATACTGACAAAGTGTTTATTTTCTTTCTTTATTTTTTTATCAATTAGTCCTCCGGTACCAATCCAAGTTTTTTTTTACCTGATTCTTAGATGATCATACTGATAATTCATACAGTATGCTATATCACATGAGGTGTATTCACTGGTTCCAAAATTGAACAGCTTATCTATTGAGTGCTGCTTTTCTCAGACAGATTCCTTTTTTTCCATTGGTATCTCTTGTAATGCACCATGTTCAGATTTTGTACAGAAAAGCTATTGTGCCTTTTCCTCATATTTCTGAGGTGTGTAATCTAATCGTTTGCTCATAGCCCACAGTCTTGTGTGCAGTAGTTACTATTACTAACTACTGCAGTTTTCAGGGCTGTGCTCCAGCTGTGTAGTGTCACTGCCTAAACAAAGACCCTCAACGTACTGAAAGAATGTGATGACTTCTGTAAATGGTTGTTAAATTGCTAGCTATTATACACTCTTGTATTACTCACTCTTTTATCTATCCCACCATGTCCATTCCAGCAATTGTTGAGTGTTATTTGTGAACTTCCTTTTACGTGTCATGTATGTCCAATAATAATTTGTCCACATGTACTTGTTATCTCTTGGTGTTAATGCTCAGAGGAACAAAATAATATTAAATAATACCTGCTTTTGGTGCCAATGATTTGATATCTGCTTCTTATGACTATGCTTTCTAAAGTCAATCAGGCATATTTGTTGGCAAATTAAAAAGTACATTTTCATCTTAGCTAAGTTATTTCCTTTTTTTAATCATAAAATTTAATTTCTTTTTGTCAGCAATATAAACACTAAACATTACCGATGCAATGTATCTCTAGCAGGTTGTGAAGTGTTTTTTGTGTAGCTTGATATTGAGTTACTAGATGTGCATGTACACATGCAGAGAACGCTGGTTTATTTGGACTTACTTGCTCACTGGTCTCTGAAATGATCCAAAAGGACATGGAGGTCCATTTCAAGCCCCAGTGGAACACCTGTGCAATGTTCTCTGAGCTTTGAAAGATTTAGAATCAGTTGTTTTCTCTGCTGCAATCCCTGGTGGATTCAGGCTTCTGTCTTTTCACAGTCTGCTAGATAACAATGTTGGTAAAGCACAATAATGTGACACAAAGGAAGGAAAATTTGCCTTGTCCCCATTAAAGTTAAATAAGTAATGCCTCTTAACTACAAAATATGCCACGTATAGGAAGAGAATGAATGAATGCATGAATCATTTATATAGCACTTTTCTTGTGTATTGCTATACACCCCAAGCGCTTTACAGTCATGAGGTTGTCTCTCCTCAACCACCACCGGTGTGCAGCATCCACTTGGATGATGCAACGGCAGCCACAGCACAACGGCGCCAGTGCGCTCACCACACACCAGCTACAGGTGGAGAGGAGAGAGAGAGTCATAGAGCCAATCAAGTGAATAGGGATTATTGGGTGACCTTGTTTGACAAGGGCCAGTGGAGGGAATTTGGCCAGGACACCAGGGTTACACCCCTACTCTTTATGATGAGTGTCATGGGATTTGAATGACCATAGAGAGTCATGACCTTGGTTTAACGTCTCATCTGAAACATGGGGCTTTTTGACAGTATAGTGTCCCCATCGGGGTGAGCACTCCCTGCTGGCCTCACCAACAGCAAGCTAGTTTTCCCAGGATGGTCTCCCATTCAGGTACTGAACAGGCTCAGCACTGCTTAGCTTCCGTGGGCAACAGGGCAACTTGGGCTGCAGGGTGATATGGCTGTGGCTTGAAGAAGTGTATTTCAGTGCAGCAAAGCTTGTTTCGAGAATCTAATTTGGTTTCATTCATTTTGAGGATAGAATTGTCTTAATTTGTAAACAAAAGATACACATTATATATTTAATGTATACATGATCTAGTTTTTAGTTATCTAGGCATGAGCTTTTTGTTTTTGAAGTGAATATCAAAGCCTTCTTTGACAGGATGATTTTATAAAATATTTAATATTCATAACTGTCAATTATACCATATCATAATTGTGACCAATAGTTGCAAAACAAGCTTATTGAAATAAGAAAAAAAAAACATGCCTACATTTTTGGAAATCTATACATACAAATTCGTTTTCAGATAAAATTAATCCTAGAGGCAGTAAAACAACAACAAATTGTATTCCTTTTAACACAAATTACTGGGGTAGATTATAATTTAATACTGACTTATTGTAAACCAATGCATTATTACAAACCCGATTCCAAAAAAGTTGGGACACTGTACAAATTGTGAATAAAAACAGAATGCAATGATGTGGAAGTTTCAAATTTCTATATTTTATCCAGAATACAACATAGATGACATATCAAATGTTTAATTTTAAGGGAAAAATAAGTTGATTTTAAATTCCATGGCATCAACACATCTCAAAGAAGTTGGGACATGGCCATGTTTACCACTGTGTGGCATCCCCTCTTCTTTTTATAACAGTCTGCAAACGTCGGGGGACTGAGGAGACAAGTTGCTCAAGTTTAGGAATAGGAATGTTGTCCTATTCTTGTCTAATACAGGCTTCTAGTTGCTCAACTGACTTAGGTCTTCTTTGTTGCATCTTCCTCTTTATGATGCACCAAATGTTTTCTATGGGTGAAATATCTGGACTGCAGGCTGGCCATTTCAGTACCCGGATCCTTCTTCTACGCAGCCATGATGTTGTAATTGATGCAGTATGTGGTCTGGCATTGTCATGTTGGAAAATGCAAGGTCTTCCCTGAAAGAGACGACGTCTGGATGGGAGCATGTTGTTCTAGAACTTGGATATACCTTTCAGCATTGATGGTGCCTTTCCAGATGTGTAAGCTGCCCATGCCACATGCACTCATGCAACCCCATAACATCAGAGATGCAGGCTTCTGAACTGAGTGCTGATAACAACTTGGGTTGTCCTTGTCCTCTTTAGTCCGGATGACATGGCGTCCCAGTTTTCCAAAAAAGAACTTCAAATTTTGATTCGTCTGACCACAGAACAGTTTTCCACTTTGCCACAGTCCATTTTAAATGAGCCTTGGCCCGGAGAAAACGCCTGCGCTTCTGGATCATGTTTAGATATGGCTTCTTTTTTGACCTATATAGTTTTAGCCGGCAACGGCGGATGGCACGATGGATTGTGTTCACCAACAATGTTTTCTGGAAGTATTCCTGAGCCCATGTTGTGATTTCCATTACAGTATCACGGGCTTCCAGTATGGTTTTACGGCCTTGACCCTTACGCACAGAGATTGTTCCAGATTCTCTGAATCTTTGGATGATATTATGCACTGTAGATGATGATAACTTCAAACTCTTTGCAATTTTTCTCTGAGAAACTCCTTTCTGATATTGCTCCATAATTTTTTGCCTCAACATTGGGGGAATTGGTGATCCTCTTCCCATCTTGACTTCTGAGAGACACTGCCACTCTGAGAGGCTCTTTTTATACCCAATCATGTTGCCAATTGACCTAATAATAATAATAATTGTTGCAAATTGGTCCTCCAGCTGTTCCTTATATGTACATTTAACTTTTCCGGCCTCTTATTGCTACCTGTCCCAACTTTTTGGGAATGTGTAGCTCTCATGAAATCCAAAATGAGCCAATATTTGGCATGACATTTCAAAATGTCTCACTTTCAACATTTGATATGTTATCTATATTCTATTGTGAATAAAATATAAGTTTATGAGATTTGTAAATTATTGCATTCCTTTTTTATTCACAATTTGTACAGTGTCCCAACTTTTTTGCAATCGGGTTTGTAAATGTGCATCACATAACCAGCTCAATGTGGATGTTTTTTTCATAGAAAATATGCTCGGTAGGATTGCAAAGATGCAGAGCGCTGGGTACGAATTCTCTGAAGTACGAACCATGATAAAAGTGCTCAAATATTTATTGAATCAAGCTGTGGTTAGCTTATGTATGCTGTTGTTAATATTGGTTAGGTTTAAGTGTAGTTCAATTTGATTTTTAAATGCAACAGAACATTAACCTTTTAGTGTCACTCACTAGACAATTAATTTCCAAACTGCTGTAACACATACAACAACCAAAGAAATCAAATAGATAACACTTTAGTGTAGGGATCAATTTTTACTATTAATTGTTGCTTATTGGTAATATTAGCATGCATATTACCAGCATTGTTCTCTCTTCTTACTGATCAAGTCTTACTGATATTGAGTAATTGAGCACTTTGAAAACACTGAAAAAAATAAATACATCAACCTACATTTTTTTGTAAATAGAAGCCTGCAGATGACTATAGCTGGGAGCTATGAGCTGAAAAATACAATAGGATCACAGAATGAAGCCTTACCAAGCCAAATTTACCATTTGATAAACAATATATTAGAAAATGAGTGTTATACACACGTTTATCTAAGTTTATGTCTAGGTGCTTCCCAAAAAAAGACAATTGGAGACTCCAAACGACCCTTTGTAGCCAACAACACATAAAATGCTGTAATTCTTAAAGGCTTTAATGTACAGTCATGATTATGGGTCATGACCTCTAATGAAAGGTCACACTTAGAGCTATTAAATTTCTCATTTCACTTTCCCCCCAAAAAACTAGTTCTGTATGATTTATAAACGTTTTGAATTATGGGGACACTGAAAATGTCATCATAAATCCCCTTATCCTTGCAATACCTGTCATACCCATATCATTATACACATTTGTGTCTTCATAAACCACACACACACACACACACACACACACACACACACATTCTCTCTCTTTCACAAACATGTTGGTTTTTATTGTTTACGGGGACTGTCCATAGGCGTAATGGTTTTATACTGTACAAACTGTATGTGCTATTGCCCTACACCTAAACTTAGCCCTCACAGGAGACGGTGCATTTCTACTTTCCCCAAAAAAAACTCACTCTGTATGATTTATAAGCGTTTTTAATTATGGGGACACTGAAAATGTCCTCATAAACCACCTTCCCCTTGTAATACCTGTCATACCCATGTCATTATACACATTTGTGTCCTCATAAACCACATAAACATGCACACAACACACACACACATTAAAATGCACATAAACACAAACACGTACAGACCAGAAGTTAGCCAAAAGATCTCAAAACAAACACATTCCACACAAATACTGTAAAATATGTATAAGATACATAATCACATGTATAATATATAAATATATCATGCAATAAAACACTTACTTTTTTTAAAGTAAAAGTCGCCTCCAAAAAGTATATTCCATCCAAAAACACCCCCTCTGCTTCAATGGATGAAACATCGCTCTCTTCATCAAAAATGTCATCTCTGTCATGCCGAGCACATTGTTCAACAACTTCTTAGTGCAAAAAGTTAGTTTTTCTCGTTCTCGTTCTCTTTATTCGCCACAATTAGCCTATAATGCTCGTTTACCTGTAAACTCTCCAGGAGCGCATGTTTGCGCACTTGATGCATTGGTGACTGTGATCTCTGTGCACACACGTTAGAGCATGCTAACTTGAGCCGACCCCCTAATGCATCAAATCCATCTGTTCAGAAGCTCATTGGCTATCAGATACAATAGTAATTTGCACACTCTAATGCAATTGAATTGATATTTTGTCTGTCAAAGACAGGCGGCCCCATCTCCAAGGATGGATGCTCTTTGGCTACAGCTGAATGTAGACCCCTCTAAGATGCACCTATTGGCTCAAATAATGTGTCTATCAAAAGGGCAGAGTTCAGCGGCCATTTTGACACCAGAAACTCTGCTTTGTTTACATGTGACCAAGCGCTACATTATAGAAAACGCAGAAGAATTGATAGCTCTGTCGGCTAATTTGAAATGATACTACTACATTCCGTGGATGTTTATCAACAAATGCATGTGTTATGGACTAAATATTGTACTGAATTGGATAGCCTGGCCCCTGTACAGTGTAACAACACATTTTAAGTTTAAATTTGATGGATCAGTGGACTATCATGAGGCTTCATAGGTGAGTTCCTTCAGTTTTGTTGTAGTTTATTTAGTTGTTGGTAGTCTGACAAGATACTGATTGTACTTGCTGTGTTGATTGCATCTTAAAATAGGTTGCATTGTTCGAATCACAATAATCTCAGCTTTTCAAGGATATATGGCATGTTCAGCTTTTTTTTTTTTATTTTTGTGTCTGACGACTTTAGCGCTAACACCACTTGGTGTCCTGCTGGCGGGACGCTGGATTCATAACAGGTTTTAACTTTAACATGCTATTTATATTTAATTTGACTCTTGATGTGACTAAGTGATGCACATTTTAGGTTACCTGAGAAACATTTTTTTTTACAATGCTGTTCTGCCAAGTAATTCTATTAAAAATCATTAAAAAAAATCACTAAATATAATGTACTTTTTTAGGCCAATTATTTATTATGTTCATAATAAAATATACTATAATATATCAAATACAACATAAAAACAAACTGAAGTATTTAAACGTAATATCATAGAATACAATATAATTGTCAGACTGGTGTTCATGTTTTGTTGTTTTTCTCCCCTCGTGCTCCCTGTGACACAGTTTCTTCCTTGTTTGATTGCGTTCATGTGGTCCGTTGTTAACATAATTTGATACGTCTAGATGTGCTATGTGTGTCTCCTTGCCTGCCTGTGTTACCCTTTGGATGTTTATTAAAGACTGTTGTTTTAGATTATCCATCGTCTCTATGTTCCTTGCTTCCTCACAGTAGGCAGCTCTAGCCACTGACCAGAGTTGAGAGATGGCTTCTGTTCCTGAGTCCAGCCCAGAGAAGGGTTCTGTTCCTGAGTTCAGCCCAGAGAGGGCTGTTGTTCCCATGTCTGGCCCAGGGAGGGCCTCAGATTCCGAGTTTGGCCCAGAGAGCTCCCATTCCTGAGTGTAGCCCGAGGTGACTTTGGTTACCGAGCGCAGCCCAAGGAGGGCTTTGGTTTCCAAGTGGAGCCCGGGGAGGGCTCCTATTCCTAAGTGCAGCCCGGAAGGGACTTCTGAGCCAGCCCAGTGCCTGTGCCAGCCAGGGAACCCAGAGTTCTCCCCAATATTTTTTTTTAGGGCGGGCTATATGTCTCTGGCTGTAGTGGCCAGGCCGAGTGCCGAGGCCAAAGGCTACGGAGGCCGCCCAGCCATTGCAACCCAAACTGCCTATTCCGCCATGGCCCCCTGAACTGCCTGCTCCGCCATGGCCCCTTGAACTGCCTGCTCCGCCATGGCCCCTTGAACTGTTTGCTCCACCATGGCCCCTTGAACTGTCTGCTCCACCATGGCCCCTTGAACTGTCTGCTCCACCATGGCCCCTTGAACTGTCTACTCTGCCATGGTTCCCTGAACTGCCTGCTCTGTCATGGTTCCCGGAACCAGTACCGCCATGGAGGCACCCACCCCCATTCCCTCTGGAAGTTAGGACACGCCTTCCGGGAGGGTAAGGTAATGTCAGACTGGTGTTCCTGTTTTGTTGTTTTTCTCCCCATGTGCTCGCCGTTACCCAGTTTCTCCCTCATTTGATTGCGTTCATTTGGTCCGGTGTTAAAATTTATTGGACTTATATTAATATTAAACAATGTTGTTTGAGATTATCCCTCATCTCTGCATTCCTCGCTTCCTCACAGTAGGCATTGCTAAATATAATAAAATAGAATACAATTGGATAGAATGGAATAGAACACACAATTAAGCATTTAAACTGAGATCTTTCAGCTAAATTATCTAAAATTCGTGAACTTGTGAATTTTAATAATAAAAACATCGCCATGTAGTGTAGTTTGCATACTACTGCATCTGTGTGTAACTGTGTCTGAGTTTTGTTACCATTCTGTGCCCATCATCCGCTATTTCCACCATTTCATCAAGCCACTCTTCTTTAAAGCATAATGACATTTTAATTCACATTCCATTGTTTGTGTTGGCTTTCAAGTTGAGCTATTTTGTCCTCGATCATTCAAATATTCAATTTCTACAGCGACCTGTAAACCGCTTTCACCAGTTCCAACTCTATAGCAACGCCAACTCTATAGTGGTTTGCCCAAGCATTGCAATTATTTTGCATTTACAATAATTAAATGAAATGGCTTTCCCAAATTAGGCGTTTGTTGAAACAAATGTGTATATAATAGTTAGTTAATGCATTGGTCCCAAAACTAAAGTGTGACCAGATTCAAGTTTATCAGATTTTATAAAACTAAATGTGCTTTTAGCACCATTCACTAAACATTTAACTTTAAAAGTGTTGTGAAATGCATAAGAAGCAACGTTATATATATTTTTGTATTATACAGAACAGGCATGTTTGTACAATATGTAACAATAAACAAATAATGCATACATATCTGAATGTTTCCCCATCACACAAGCACAACTGCTCATTACAATGTTGCATTGTCAAAAAAAAAATCACCATATAAATACCAATCATTAGCGCTTCAGTTCACAATGACTGAATAATCCCCTGCATGTGAAAGTGATCTTAAACAGGTTTGATTCTAATGCACTCAAATAATGAGAAAGTGGCTGGAGGGGAAGTGAAGTATGTTTGTTAGATGAGTGCCTGTAGCAATGCGACGTTAAAATAATCAACTCAAGAATGAGAATTGTACCCACATTCAATTAACCTCTAAATGTAGTTGAAATACCAGCATAATCCACTCTGTTTCACTAAATAAGTGCAGTAGCTGTAAACATTAGTGCAAACATGTTGCATGCTAGGAAATAAAGGGGGCTGTTAAACGTGACCACACAAGTGCTTTGAAACACACACACACACACACACACACACACACACATGCACACACACACACACACACACACACACACACAGGCACACACACACACAGGCACACACAGTATGAATTACAAAGGACTCAAAAGGCTGAAAAACACATGGCAATTTATGTTATCTCCTCCTTTTTTCCATGTCTGTTAGCTTTAGCATTTAGCAAATAACGATAAAAGGCTGTGAGATAAACTAAAAGCTTTTTACTATTAAAAAAAATGGATGTCCCTCTTTTCTTCTTTCAAAAGCTAGGTATCAACATAGGAAAGAAAATGTTCTTTGTTAAGCCACTTTATGGATTTTAAATGCACATTTATCACAGAGTGGAGGCATAGCAGTTGTTATTTTATTCCAAAATGTTAGCTGAGGTGCATACTCAAATTTTACTTGAATAACAATATAAACTGTGGTAAATTCATTTTAGAACATTCTAAAAAGGTTATCACTTAGAGCTATGAACATTATGCATTCATTTGAAGCATTCAAAACCAGGCCAGCTGTGAACACTGCTGCTCTTCAGGCAACCAGGAGCTGACTGCCTAAATATTCTCATGTTGGCTTGCAAATCCTGAATATATTTTCATATTTTATTATTAAATATGTAGGATATATCGTGGGGTCATGTAATGCCTGCATTGTGTTTCAGTTGAATTTGCTGCCTTGAAGGATGTGTATTTTTGGGTTTAGTGTTAGATAACTTTTTAGTGCAAATTGGCATACTGCTTTTTATTTACACATTTGAAAATATAAAACAAGACATCTCTAGCCAGAGTCGAGGTCAGAGAAACCTTGCTGAAGGTGAAACGTTCAAAAGCTGCCAGTCCGGATGGCATGAACTCAAAAATGTGCTCAGCAGCGGATCTGAAAGTCTGAGACCATTCTAGAAATATAGTAATCAAAATGTGGTTTAAATCTTTAAATAAAGGTTTCGAGGATAAAAAGAAAACGAAAAGTAACAACCGTAATCTGTAAGCTTCAAAGTTTAAAATAATTAGGATTTTCTTTTTGTGTGTGTTTTAAAGGGGTCATCGGATGCAACATGCAAGTTTACAAGTAGTTTGAACTGAAATGTGTGTTGGCAGTGTCTGTACACAACCACCCTATAATGAGAAAGATCCACCCAGTGTTTTTTTTTTTTTTTTTGTCAAATCATTTACCCTTTCTCAAATCTAGCTGGTCACAAGAATGACTTCTAAGCAAATGAGGTATTCTGTTGTTGGATGTAATAATGAACATAGCAGTTTTCATTTGCTCCTGACATCTGAGCCGCTGAAGTCGCAGTTGATTACCTTTGTTTTTGAAGGGAATGCGCCCCCGATCAAGCTCCAGAAGAAGGTGCAAATCGCTTTTCTTAATAATGTGCTATCAAGCTTCTCGATGACTGTGGCTAAAGTTTACCATCTCTCAGAGAGCGACTCAGAAGAGAGGAACGGCATAAGCAGAGTACATTTGCATTTAAAGTGACATGCTTGCTATAGACAGAGATAAAAACGGTGTGGTTTTACACAACCATTGATCAATTTTAATCAAACTATGTTACAGACTTCTCATTAAAACCCTAAATAATCATATAATCTTGTGGAAAATAGGTGTCTGATGACCCCTTTAAAAATACGGTAAAAACAATAATAACTATTTTCTGTTTTAATTTATTTTAAAATTGTATTTATTCCTGTGATGTCAAAGCTGAATTTTCAGCATCATTTCGCCAGTCTTCAGTGTTGCGTGATTCTGATATGATTCTGATTACATGATCATTCTAATATGATGATTTGCATGATTATATATATATATATATATATATATATATATATAATCATTATTATTATTTTGGAAACTAAATTATACTCTGCAATTTAAAAATCTGGTTTAAGAAAAATAGAAAAGAAAAAAAAATGCTGTTCTTTTGAAATTGGTCACATTTTATTTTAAGGCTCAATTCTCACTATTAACAAACCATTAACTACAACTTTTGCCTCAATAAACTCCTAATTTGCTGCTTATTAATAGCTAGTAAGGTAGTTATTATTTTTTGGTATTGGGTTGGATTAGGGACATAGAATATGTTAATGCATAATGTGTGCTTTATAAGTACTAATAAACAGCCTATTTTTTAATAGTAGGCATACTAATATGCAACTAGTTCAAAGTAAAAATGGATCCCTATCCTGAAGTGTTACTGATCTTTCTTTTAATCAAAGAATGCATTTTGATTTCCACAAAAAATATAAAACAGCAAAAACTGTTGTTAATAATGGATTAATAATAATAACAACAACAATTATTAACATTTGAGCAACAATAAAAATGGGCTTGAGCACCAAATCAGAATGATTTCTGAAGGATCGTGTGAATGGAGTAATGACAACTGAATAAATTAAACTCTGAATTTCATATCAATTTGTCATGCAAATTCTTTATTATTCGGTATTGCATTGGGAAAAAGCTATTTTCTCTAGTGGCCTCATACTTTTGGACTCTGTATTCAACATCTATCTTGGTTATTCTTCAAAGCGTAGAATTAACATCATGTATTCCATTTTTATAACAATGAGGCTGGGTGTAATACATGTTGAGGATGTTCACAGCAATGCCCACAGCCTCATCACACCACGAATAACTTGTACCTGCCATTCAACTGGCAAATTGTCACCACAACGAAGAGTCACATCTCTGAAAAAATGTTCATTGAGTTCAGCTCAATAATCACGTTGCACAGACTAATTAACAAATTATAATTTGCACTAATTGCTTCGGATCTGAAAGGAAACTGCTTGCCCAACTATCCTCAACACAGGGTTATGACATGTGAATACAGGGAATATGTGAATACATATATACAGGGGTGCACATAGGTTTTTTACCCTGGATCTCATATGAGAACCTGGAGATTTGGTCCTCACACGGGCCACAGCATGAACTGTGATCCATACAATATAATTATAAAAAAATAAGAGCGTCAGTTAATTGAAATGTCACAGTATTGCTTTGAAAAACGGCAGTGGCTAGCCTAGATTATGCTTTCAGTTTGAATATAAATCTTATGCAGTACAGTTTGTCGATCCAAAATGGTAATTGTGCATTAACAGCTGTCATCCATGTCGGTACGCAAATGCCCTGTCAGAACTTATTTACATCGAGAATTTTTAATTTTGGCCGCGCATGCGGACCTGCGGACCACTTATGTGCACCCCTGGATATACAGTATATATGTTCCCAGAAGTCATAATCCTAAAACTAATTCTGCAGTTCAATTTTTGTCAAAACGTACTACCCATAATTGCCTGTTGCTGCAGTATCTCTAGTACTTACTTTGGGTTGCAGCCAGCTAGATCGATTATACTGCAGAGAGCCCTCTGTAGATTATATGGATCTCTAATAAATACTGCAGACCTATATTTCAGAACTTCACAGCCTAAAAAGCCAACTTTATAAATGTAAGATCGTCAGTAAGCAACACATTTGAAAAACTACAAGGGAGCTTATACTTGAGACTGTAAATTGTTGTAAATCAGACTCCGCACTGTGTTCAGACATGTACACTCATAGAAGGCTGAACAGAAGATCTTATTCAAAACAACTGGGCTATTGAATTTGATGAAACAGACGAGGCAAAGAGTCCAGTGAACTAATTTTTCTGGGATTGCAGCATGGGTCTTGGGTGGGGGGTACAGTAGGCTACATGCATGCGATTGCTTTCAAACTGGTAGCAAAACAAAAAGGGGTACAACTAGTTAATTCTCACTATTACAACCCAAATTCCAGAAATGTTGGGACAGTTTTTAAATTTGAATAAAATGAAAATGAAAATACTTTTAAATCACATGAGCCAATATTTTATTCATAGAACATAGATAACATAACAAATGTTTAAACGCATACATTTTACAATTGTATGCACACAATGAGCTCATTTAAAAGTCGATGCCTGCTACAGGTCTCAAAATAGTTGGAACAGGGGCATGTTTACCATGGTGTAGCATATCCTCTTCTTTTCAAAACAGTTTGAAGACATCTGGGCATCAAGGTTATGCGTTTCTGGAGTTTTGTGTTGGAATTTGGTCCCATTCTTGCCTGATATATGTTTCCAGCTGCAGAAGAGTTCGTGGTCATCTTTGACGTATTTTTTTTCATTTAATGATGCACCAAATGTTTTCTATAGGTGAAAGATATTGACTGTAGGCAGGCCAATTCAGCATCCAAACTCTTCTACTACGAACCCATGCTGTTGTAATGACTGCAGTATGTAGTTTTGCATTGTCCTGCTGAAATACACGTCGTCTAGAGGGGAGCATATGTTTCTCTAAAATATTCAAAGTGCCTTCCAAAACATGCAAGCTGCCCATAAAGTATGCACTTATGCACCCCATACCATCAAATATGCTGGCTTTTGAAGTGAATGCTGATGTCAGGTTGATGGAAGGTTTCCCTCCTCTATAGCCCGGAGGTCACGGCATCTGTTATTTCCAACAAGAATGTCAAATTTGGGCTCGTCTGATCATCGAACACTTTTCCACTTTGAAACAGTTCATTTAAATTAGCCTTGGCCCACAGGACATGACTGTACTTCTAAACCTTTTTGCATGATGGAGCTTTAGTTGGCATCTACAGATGGCACGGCGGATTGTGTTTACCAACAGTGGTTTCTGGTTTCAGTATTCCTGGGGCCATTTAGTAATGTCAATGACAGAATCATGCCGATGAGTGATGCAGTGTCATCTGAGAGCCCAAAGAGCACGGTCTCCAACAAAGGTCTGTGACCTTGTCCCTTACACACAGAGATTTATCCAGTTTCTCTGAATCTTTTGATTAAATAATTAAAGATCGACCGATATATAGGTTTACCGATATTTTTCCCGATATTTAAGCATTTTGCCATAATCGGATATCGGTTTTGTAAAAAAAAAAACTTGCTCCCCACCCACTTGTTCATCCTTTGCATAGATGCAGGGAACCCCATTGTTAAGAGGTCCAAAACATACGAACAGTTGTTCATTTTTACGCCACAGGGCAGCTCTGAGAACGTCAGCATCTAATGCCCGTACTGGGCAAAGTAAATGGTGCCTTTCCTGGTCCTCATTTTGAAAAGGAGGAGGACAGAAGGCTTGTAGCATAATCAACCTCGCCACATTAGCGGGGACTTTAGGAATGTAACCTGGTCCAGGATGAAGGAATGCTTTAACCATGCAGAGTGAAAATTCCAGGCACGACGGTGCAACCGACAGTGCTTGTAAATCTCCTATCCTCTTAAGAGATGAGATAACAAGGAGGAACAATGCTTTTAAGGTCAAAAACTTGGCCGGCACCTCCTCTAAAGGCTCGAAGGGATCCAGGGAAATGCCTTGCGGGACAATGGCCAGATCCCATGTCGGCACCCTGGTGCGAGCAGCAGGCCCCAGCCTCAAAGTACCACGGAGGAAACGAGAAACCATTGGGGATCTCTCCCCAATGAAATTCCACCCAAAGGAATGTGGTAAGCACTTATGGCCACCAAATAAACCTTCAAAGTGGACGGGGTTAGCCCTGCAGTGAACCAATCTTGCAGGAACTCCAGCACTGTACCGACTGGGCAGTTAACTGGGTCCAGCTGATGGTCACTACACCATGAAGTGAAAACTTTCCGCTTCAAAGGAATAACGTTTCCTCGTGGAGGGAGCTCTAGAGAGGAGAATGGTCTCACCTACCTTGGTTGATCGACCTGAGTCTATGAGCTAGGCCCCTTCAGAGGCCAAGCCCACAGTTTCCAGAATTCTGGTTGGGGGTAAAATATTGAGCCCCCTGCTTGGGACAGACTGTCCCTCCTGATGGGGAGCTCCAGATGAGGCCCGTCGAGAAGGGATATTAAATCTGAGAACCATACTCTGCTCGGCCACCGCGGGGCAATGAGAAGTGTAGAACCCAGTCCCGGCGAACTCTCTCCAGGACTCCTGGGAGCAGAGCGATCGGGGGAAAAGCATACAGATGAAGCCTCAGCCATGTCTGCACCATCGCCATCCGAGACGAGCTGGATGCGTGAGGGAAAACCAGAGTGGACAGTGAGACGTCTCTCGAGACGCAAACAGATCCACTTGAGCCTAGCCGAACTCCCTCCATATCAGCTCCACCACCTCGGGGTGGAGCCTCCATTCCCCAGGACTCAGCCCCTGTCTCGACAGGATGTCTGCTCCTATATTGCGGGCCCCCGGGATGTAAGCTGCTCGAAGAGACAACAACTTCCCTTGGGACCACAGGAGGATTTGGTATGCCAGTTTGCAAAGTGGACGTGACCGCAAACCCCCCTGGTGATTTAAGTAGGAGACCACTGATGTGTTGTCTGAGTGGATAAGCACATGGTGGCCCCTGAGATCTGCTAGGAGTTCTTGAGAGCAAGAAATACAGCCACCATCTCCAGACAGTTGATGTGCTATGAGAGATTATGGTCCTTCCACAGACCCTGACTCGAGTGTCCCTCTAAGATCGCTCTCCAGCCCGTGAGAGAGGCATCTGTCGTTAGCATCGACTAGCCTAGCCTTATTCTTTTCACACCTGACAGGATGGACTCTATACTTGCCGGTGACAGGCTCGCCTGCATCGACGTTGAGTCCCATACCACGCCAAGGAAAGTGGTCCTCTGTAGTGGAGAAAGCACACTCTGTTTGGCGTTTAGCCGCAACCCCAACTCTTTCATGTGGGCCAGAACGACATCTCAATGTCACACTGCCAACTGATGCGACTGAGCTAGAATAAACCAATCGTCGATGTAGTTCATAATGCAAATACCCTGAAGCGAAGAGGCACCAGGGCTGAATCTACGCATTTTGAGAAAGTGCGGGTGAAAATGCTCGGAAGAACCAGATATTGGTGTGCTTTGCCCCAAAAGCAAACCTCAGGAACCTCCTGTGACATGGAAGGATAGATATGTGGAAGTATGCGTTCGGACCACAACCTCCGCCCTCATCGTGATCTCCTAACAATTCAGCCTGGTAGGCTTGCAGCAGATACATTGAGTGTAAACACGCTGCTGCCTGACCAGCCACTGTTTTTCTTTTCTTTATCCTTTCCCACCAGAGCTGATATAGTTCTCACTGGCTTAATGGGTAAAAACTGGGACTTATTTATTTATAGAGGAATAGTGAGATGTTTGTGTACTATAAACTCTATGGGGAACCAGGTTCTCCTACGATCTCGACACGTCGGTGTGGAGATCAGGAAAAAAAAAGTCCGTCCCCGTAGTCGAGGTAGTGCACGAGAAGGCAAGAAGCATTCGTCCTTTTTTTTATTATTATTTTTTATCATCTTTTTTTAGAACAAATGTCCTCCATCTCTGCTGGCCAATCGACCGCTCTTGTTACAACCTCAACAAGCTCGAGACTGGGGTAGCGAATCCTCAGTGTCTTTTGCATTGACACTAACAACATCTAATTCCTCAGAATCAGATAGTTGACGTGTCTGTGCCTCAATCGCGGTGGAAGAAACCGCAGCGCATTCTTTCCAACCCTGATAAGAGGCACTGGATCTGTCAGGTGAAGGTCGAGATAAGGCTGTGCTCATCCCTAACCCCCCTTACAGATCCATTTGCGAACCCCAGGACTGTAGCCTCTGCTGTGCCTCTGCAGCAGTGGAACCAGAGCCCCGGGGAATGTGAGCCTGAGCATCCTCTTTGTGAAAGTACGCCAGGCGGGATCGGAGTGTCCACAAGGGAAGCACAACGCAGCGCTGACTGTGCATGCTCCTCTCCGAAACAGGCAACACAAAAAATGTGTGTATCCCCACCCATTTAGATAACAGGCAGAGAAGAATGCACATTCTAAAAGCTTGTCATTGCTTGCTCGCCATATCTGTTCTCTTTGTATTAAAGTAATGACAGACAACACCAAATAGGACAGACAATTTAACACAGAGCGCTTGTGAAGACACAAAAAGCTAGTGACAGCTTCGTTTGGGCAGGCTTTATAGCTTCCTGGTTCATGACGTCACCCGCTCTGACGTCCCAATTACACATTGGATTGATTTCACATGTGCTTCAAGACTTATCACCCAAAGCATTCCCCAAAGCATCTCTGACGCAACGGAGTTCCCTTGAAAGGGAACAGATTTTAGCATTGCAAAAATTCAGATAACTATTCAGTGGCTGGATAGTACAGCAGGTACAACTCAAACCTTAAACCTGTACCCAATCATATCTTCTAAGTTACAGAGAGAGAGAGAGAAAAAAAAGATTTGTTTTTAAATAACCCCCCACAGTCAGCACCATATACTATGCACACACTTCTTTGTCACCAGGTTTCCATGGTTACCTATTTTGGTGTGGTATATGTGCTCCTTGATTAATTATACATACAATAGTTCTGCTTCATAGAATCCCAAAATGTAGGTATTGCATTTGAAAGGCTTCATTTCATACACCAACTGCAAATGAGTGCTATCAACACAATTGATCACATACTCAGGCACTGAGGCAGGCACAATTTGAGGTGATCCATTGATGGTAGGTCAGGGGTGCAGTTCTCAACAAAGTGTGCCCTTTAGGGACTTCTGCATGCAAACTGTATTAATTGCTATGCTAAATTCCTTAAATATTATGTTTTTTTCTTAATGTGTTAGTGTTTTTACATTTTGTTCCTTCTACAGTGCACACAAACGACTACTGACTCTGCACTATTACTAATGCTCTTATTACTAATGGCAAATTTGGTATTTCACCAGTGTGTGCTATTATGTGGGCCTTTATAGTTCTGACAGGCTAATGTATTGTTGTCTTGAGTGCTTCTAGAGTTTGCTACAGCGTCACAAGGGGTTGCCATAGAAACGGATGTCATCTCAGACAGAGAACAGTATATTATGGATGTGAAAGCCAAACATCATTCTCTGTTCTTGGAAATGTTGTTAGATGTTTCAGAACACGAGTGTTATACAAAATTGTGTTGCATTAAAATGCTTTATACATTTGTGGTTCATCTTCCGGCATTTTCATAGGTCAGGCCAGGGGTATATGTCCTTGTATTGTTTTTTGCTTTTTACAGGAAAGTTGCATTAAAACTGGTCTAGTATTGGAAACTTTTTTCCACACTATCATAATTTCATGCATATATGTAATGCTTTATGTTTGTCCTACACCAGAATTACAGTCTTAAATTATAATAATCCATTGTAATTTAATTTCAGTTAATTTTGTTTCACATTACATTACAACGCCACAGGACCAAATGTACCAATAGATGAAGAAAGGGTAACCCAATGATTGTTTATATATTTTTTTACAAACAAAAAATTAATTGAACATTATAATCTGTGCATTTCGTTTTCTATTGTAATAACCTTGTCACAGACTCATAATTTGAATCTTAAACTGTGAAAATCAGAATTATTTTATTTTCATAACTATAAGTTCCCATAGCTGAAAAAGATTAACGCAAGGATTTTATGTACTTGTTTTGTTTTGTAAATATAAATAAACTAATGTGACTGCTTAGAGAATGTGTGTGGATATGTAGTGCAGCAAATGCTTACCTTGAGTGTAATGCATATAATATTCACACAACCTCCACTTTCACATTTATAGAGTTACATAGGCTGTGATGTTAATTCACATGTTGGTGTTTTATGCTCTCTTTGTACGCAAGTCCTTCAACTTGTGTGAGCCCAGAGAAGCTGACATTCATGTGATCTGAGTCATAGTCCTTGACTTGAGATGATTCATAACTTTTCACTGTGGTAATCTATCATTTATCTTGTTTGTGATTTGAAGTTCACCATCCCTTAAAGGCTGCCGGGTCTGTCGCTGTGCCATAATTAAAGTGACTTGAAGAGCACAACCCATGTTCACCCCTCCAGACATGCTGTCAAGTGAAGTATCCATGATCCAACAGGGCCGCCTACTCATTTAACTGTAGGGGAGCTGTTAGGAAATTCACTAAAGCACCACGCCCACAACAGAGCGACTGCCTCGGAGCGCATGGGGTAAATAGAATCGTTCTCCTCCTTTGCTACAGCTGCTGCTTGATGTCTTTGGCTGATTGGTCTTGCCTTTTAATAAACGTTAACTCTGGAAACACTTTGACCGCTGTGGCGATGAAGCCGTAATATTTAGGCAGACTCCCAATTAATCTTGCCAGAGTAGTGGACATCGGCTGTAATGATGTAGAGGGCTCCAATTAAGTTGTACACCGGTGTCTGACAATGTTTTTGAGATGGCTCCAATTTACATCATAGCACTAATGCAGATGTTTCATTTGTGAATCAAATGGATTCCAGAGTCTGTACAAAACAGTCCATTGAAAAGTGAGCTTATTAAATGAGTCATCAAAGTTGTGTGTGAAAGTGGGGGATCCAAGCAAACAGAGGTAAAATGCCCTTAAAGCACTGCAGTTCTCAGACAAAACTGGCTTTGAGATCTAAACGAGGTTGAGCTGGTTATATTTTGCGGAAAGATCCAAAAGTACTGCGTATTTCAAAAAGTTGAATGTTGCATCTATTTATCTTTGTTGAAACAATATGTTTGCATGCACCCAAATGATCAGGTAGAAATCAGATGGATGGTTGAGTTAGACTGAAAAGGCTTCATGTAAACAGGTGACCTGAAATATTCTTATCAATAGGTAGAATAAGCATGCAAATGCTTGAATCTGACTATTCTATATAGACTTGTACTAAAATATGATGTGTATTTTTACATAGTCATTTAAAAAAAATGAGTTTACATGCATTTTGCGTCTTACAAATGGGCTTGTTAATTTCCATATTAATAAACTGGATCAGTAGAAGAGATTGAATATTTACTAATACTTTTATAATTATGTTAAATTTTTTTGTCATCAAGCCAAAAGATAACAATAATGCAATAGTGTAATAGCAGTGGCTTTGTCTGGTTCTTCTGCATACGCTGCGGTTTTGTTCAGAAAACACGTTATGCTCATGTAATTGAATATGTGAATCGGATTGTAAAATGTATGCTTCTTATAAACAGGACAATTTTTCAGATTAATGAAAATGAATGCATGCAAGCATACCTCTAATGAGAAATTGTTAATGGATTGGTCCATTCGGGCGAATCTGCACATCATTCACTCATGCTCCAATACACACAGGCTTGTGATTTCAGCACCACAGACAGCACCACAATAAAGGCACATACAATATAGGCAGCTGTGGGATTTGACATGGCTGGAAGAGCATCGAGGGATCGTCAAAGATCGTTAGTCTCTTCTGAGACTGCTCACTTAAGTGAATAGGAAATTGAGTGCACCACTCATCCTTTTTTTCTGTTTCAATCCTCAATAAAAAGAAAATGGCACTATCCCATGAGAACACGGAAGAGGAGTTGTGAATTACTGGATAGGTCACACACACACACAAAAAGATGGAACTGCAACCATCTCACAGAGACGTCCAGGTCGTCCACGAAAGTTAACACCTCGACAGGAGCGTCTTCTGATGAGAAGGGTTGAAGAAAATCGACATGCAAGTTCACTGCAGTTATCTAAAAAAGTAGAAAGCCAAACTGGGGTGACTATTTCCCGTGACAAAATACGGCGTACATTGCAGAGGAATGGCATGCATGGATGCCATCCACGAAAGAAGCCTCTCCTAAAGCCCAGGCACAAAAAAAGCCCGCCTAGAGTTTGCTAGGGCCCATGCTGACAAAGATGAAGACTACTGGGACTCTATACTCTGGAGTGATGAGACCAAGATACAGTAAATGTTTTTGGAACTGATGGCTTCAAAACTGTATGGGGTCGCAGAGGTGAGGAATACAAAGAAAAATGCATGGTGCCTATGGTGGTGGCAGTGTCCTTATGTGGGGCTGCATGAGTGCTGCTGGTGTCGGGGAGCTGAATTTCATTGATGGCATCATGAATTCACAAATGTACTGCTCTATACTGAAAGAGAAGATGCTACCATCACTCCGTGCCCTTGGTCGTCGTGCACTTTTCCAACATGACAATGATCCTAAACACACATCTAAGGCCACTGTTGGATTTCTGAAGAAGAACAGGGTGAAAGTGATTCAGTGGCCAAGTATGTCTCCTGATCTGAACCCAATCGAACACCTATGGGGAATTCTGAAGAGACAAGTTGAGCATCACTCTCCATCCAGCATCCAATCTCTAAAAGAGGTCATTCTTGAAGAATGGAAAAAGATAGATCTGGAAAAATGTTACCAACTTGTTCATTCCATGCCTAGAAGACTTGGTGCTATCATTAAAAATCATGGAGGCCATACAAAGTACTAGATTTAGTAGTTTTTGTTGTGGGGTGTACTCATTTTTGCATCACCCTAATTTGAGTAAAACTGAAAAATGTGTAATCTAAGTTATATTATTAACCTTACTTTCATGTTATAAGTTAAACAGATGTTATATAAAACTTAGTCTTGTCAACATTTTGGAAAATGTTTTTGTGTTCATTGAGATATTGTTTAAAATGTTACTTTTCAAAGGGGGTGTACTCATTTACGCTGAGCACTGTATATATGCAGCCCAGATTCCGGAAATGTTGGGATTTTTTTTTTAATTTAAATAAAATGAAAAAAAAATATTCCAAATCACGTGAGCCAATTTTTTATTCACTATAGAACATAGACAACTCTCTGTGGTCCATAAAAATCCCATGGCACTTCTCACAAAGAGTAGGGGTGTAACCCCGTTGTCCTGGCCAAATTACCACCACTGGCCCTTGTCAATTATGGCCTCCTAATAATTCCCATCCACTTGATTGGCTCTATGACTCTCTTTCTTCTCCTCCTGTAGCTGGTGTGTGGTGAGTGCACTGGCGCCGTTGTCCTGTGGCAGCCGTCGCATCATCAAAGTGGATGGTGCACACTGGTGGTGTTTGAGGAGAGACCCCCCACGTGATTGTAAAGCGCTTTGGGTGTAAAACAATACACAATAAAGCACTACATAAATGCATCATTCATTCATTCATTCATTCATAGATAACATAACAAATGTTTAAACATGTTTAAACTGAGAAATTGTACATTTCTATGCACTAAATTTGCTAATTTCAAATTTGATGCCTGCTACATGCCTCAAAATAGTTGCCATGTTTACCATGGTGTAGCATTTCCTCTTTTATTCAAAACAGTTTTAAGACATCTGGGCATTGAGGTTATGAGTTTCTAGAGTTTTTGTGTTGAAATTTGGTCCCATTCTTGCCTGATATAGGATTTCAGCTGCTGAAGAGTTTGTGGTAATTTCTGACTTATTTTTTGTTTAATGATGTGCCAAATGTTCTCTATAGGTGAAAGACCTCGACTGCAGGCAAGCCAATTCAGTCCCCGGACTCTTCTACTACGAAGCCATGCTGTTGTAATAGCTGCAGTATGTGGTTTTGCATTGTCCTGCTGAAATACACAAGACCTTCCCTGAAACAGACGTTGTCTAAAGGTGAGCATATGTTGCTCTAAAACCTTTATATGCCTTTCAGCATTCAAAGTGCCTTCCAAAACAATAAAGCTGCCCACACCGTATGCACTTATGTACCCCCATCCCATCAGAGATGCCGGCTTTTGCACTGAATTCTAATTACATTCTGGGAGGTCTCCCACCTTTTTAGCCCAGAGGACATGGCATCCATGATTTCCAACCAAAAAGTCAAATTTGGACTCATCTGGCCATAGAACACTTTTCCAATTTGAAGCAGCCCATTTTAAATGAGCCTTGGCCCACAGGACATGACGGCGCTTCTGGACCATGTTCACATATGGCTTCATTTTTGCATGACAGAGCAATAGTTGGCATCAGCAGATGGCAGAGTAGATTGTGTTTACCGACAGTGGTTTCTGGAAGTATTCCTGGACCCATTTACTAATGTCAATGATACAATCATGCCGATGAGTGATGCGGTGTCGTCTGAGGGCCCAAAGACCATGGGCATCCAACAAAGGTCTTTGGCCTTCTCCCTTACGCACAGAGATTTGTCCGGTTTCTCTGGATATGTTTATGATATTTTGCACTGTAGATGATAAGATTTGCAAAGCCTTTGCAATTGAATGTTGAGGAACATTGTTTTTATAGTATTCCACAATCTTTTTACGCACACTTTTCACAGATTGGAGAGCCTATATTTACCAATATTTAGCCCGTATTTACTTCTGAAAGACTCTGCCTTTCTAAGACATCCCTTTTATAACCAGTGGTGGTCAAAGTACACAGATCAAGTACTTGAGTAAAAGTACAGATACGTATACTAAAATATTACTCCAGTAAAAGTAAAAGTACTGCTTTTTCAATTTTACTCGAGTGAAAGTACAAAAGTACTCAATTTTTTATGTACTTAAGTAAAAAAGTACTGATAGACAGATTTATTTTGCAATTTTATATAGACTACTTTATTTAATTTTATATTAGCACATATTTTTATAATCATACTGCCCAAAATACCTGGGTTTTTCCCAAAATAACCACTATAGAGTCAAGATATATATTTTGTTGATATGGACTACGTTGATGAGAGTGATGTAGTAATGTTCGCTGTGAAGCTTACACTGCCATGTACCTGAGAGAAAACAGATTTCACCATCTAATCTTCACCAGGAAGAAAAAAGTGTTTTAGAACTTGTTGTTTTGCAGAACGTCGGTTATATATGACATGAGAATTAGGCCTGAAATTACGAAGAACATTTTAAGGAAAATCTAATTATATTTTCATAATTATTTTTTTTCTTCTCAAACCTTGTCTGTGGTGTAAAAACACCCCTGGCCCAATGCCCCCGGAGGGCATCACTTCCCACTCTGATAATTAACTTACTGTAGTTACTATGTTCTGAACATCACATCCTTTCTTTTTCCCTCAGATGGAATCTATCTAGGTGGCTGAATAAAGATATTTGGACTTTATATCAAAACAATTCCTCAACTTAGCACCAGCAAGCTTGTTAGCTAGACATTTAGCATCAGCTAACAATATTTACTTAGTTTCAGTATGGTTATGAATAAACATTAATATCTGTCTACTCGGCTAGTTGATCTAAACAATATAAAAATGTAACGTTATACTGTTGATAAACAATATAAAAACAGACGTCACATAGGTCTAAATGCATAGCATTTAAAAAAAACTGCTAACGTTACAGCAGCGGGGAATATGAACGTGTATATCTCCCCCGGGTCCACACCATCCTAACTCGTTCTTGCTCCGAGCGGGTCGCGAACCCGGGATTCCGGCGCGGGAGGCGGGCGCTCTAACAAGGAACGCCAATACAGCCTCTTGCATCAGTCGATAGAGCGCCTCTTTTTGAGGTCAGGGGAGTGAGGTTTACACACAGCCCTTACTGGTATACATCCGTTACACGTGCATGAGTTATTTTATTTAATCGGTGTTATTTTAATGTTTTGTTTTTTGACCTAAAACATAACGTTAGAGACACTGATGTTGATCTGTCTGCATTCAAGCATTTCAGTGGGCTTAAATAGATCACCCTTTACAGCAGATTTAGTTCACAAACAACTGACAGTTTTTAACCTAAATATTATTTTCAGTTACAATAATGAATCCTAAAATTCGACATTAGTAACGTACTTTTCACAGCATCAGTAGCGCTCACGAGATCTCCCGGTTCTTTACTTGTGAGTTCAGTTCACTGAAGAAGACTCGCTCTAAACGGATCATTTGAATCAGTGAGTTTTCGACTCGAGAACAGCTGTAATCGGATCATTCCAATTTGTGAATGAATCGTTTGTTGCGATTTGCGAACCGATTGAACAGGTTCATTGAAAAGAATCAGTTTGTTCATGAGTCAGACACCGCTTCTGCGTCTCGGAGCACGTGATGTATCACGTGAGTAACGATATGTTTTATGAAATGTAGTGAAGTAAAAAGTACGATCTTATGCTTTGGAATGTAGTGAAGTAAAAGTAAAAGTTACTCAAAATAAAACTACTCCAGTAAAGTACAGATACTTGAAAAATGTACTTAAGTACAGTAACGAAGTAGTTGTACTTCATTACTGACCACCACTGTTTATAACTAATCATGTTAAATACATGTTGTTAATTAAGTAAACTAGTTGCTAGATGATCTTCCAGCTGAATCTTTTAAAAATGTATTGCTTTTTAGCCCTTTATTCCCCCTTTTTTGTCAACTTTTTTGAGACCTGTAGTAGGCATCACATTGTCAAATGAGCTAATTTAGTGTATAAAAGTGTAAAATTTATCAATATAAACTTTAACAATATTATAAATGCAACGCTTTTATTTTTGCCCCCATTTTTCATGAGCTGAACACAAAGAACTAAGACATTTTTCTATGTACACAAAAGGCCTATTTCTCTCAAATGTTGTACACAAATCTGTCTAAATCTGTGTTAGTGAGCTCTTCTCATTTGCCGAGATAATACATCCACCTCACAGGTGTGGCATATCAAGATGCTGATTAGACAGCATGATTATTGCACAGATTATTGCCACTCCACATTGGCTCACAGGACATGACGGCGCTTCTGGACCATGTTCACATATGGCTTCATTTTTGCATGACAGAGCAATAGTTGGCATCAGCAGATGGCAGAGCAGATTGTGTTTACCGACAGTGGTTTCTGGAAGTATTCCTGGACCCATTTACTAATGTAAGGCCCGGCTCGATCGACCCAATGACGGCAGTCGTTCAGCGGGTGAAGGGCTTTGCGTATTACAGTCTTTCCTTTTCACGACACAACAAGAACATTAAAATGGAACACTTTCTCTTATATATTTTATCTCGTTATTTCATCTGACTCCATAAATGAAAATGTTTTAATGATATCTGTGCATCATTAAAATATGAAAACGAATGATTGATTATTCTTTTCAGCTCCTTTAATACTTTACCCGCTCAGATGTAGGGAAACTATATCGCTCAGAGGCCCTGTTTTTCACAGGTCTCACGGACACAATCTCGTCAGGCCCGGTCATCAGTCAGAGGTAAATTATGGTTATGTATCTAAGATTTGCCGTTAATTCACACGTACACAATCAGAGACATCGAATAACCCCCTTGGAGCCCCCTCAGAACTTGAGTTCAATCGTTTTACTTCAGTAAAGGTTTTTGGCCATTATCAGATATGTTAGCAGGTCAAATGTACTACATTCGTAATAACTTTGGACTGGTCAAATCCTTGTTTAAAGTAACATTAAATCAAAAGTCAGAGGTATGGGCGTACCCGAGTTTAGTCTGACCAGACGGCGTTCACCGTCCCTAAATGGAATTATCCCGCCCCGGCATCCAAGTACACTTAAAAGATGCCGGATATTAGCCGTCACTAAAACTGACGCAGGCTTGCGGAAATATACGGATCCGCTACTCTAATAGGGAGAAAGCAATCTTTTAGAGGCAGTTAGAATAGAATCAAACGTTACAATTTATTGACCAGGTAATCGAAGCAATAATTCAAAACTCCAATGTTACAAGAATAGAATCATCAGTTAACCATACCTGGAAATGAAACTACACACAAGTGATCTGTGTGGGCAATCGGCTTACTGACGCCTGGAAATGAAACTACACACAAGTGATCTGTGTGGGCAATCGGCTTACTGACGCCCAGAACTCTGTGTCCCGTTTCCTTATAAACCCAGATAATTCAATAAGCTCACCAAATGGTGGTATCTTGTCATTATAATTAGACTTTAGAATTTTCAACCAAATGGCTCCTTGGTATCCTGTGGCAGCTTATTTACATACAGGAGGTGGTTTAAATAGAAGATCAGGGGGAGGGCACATCCTTACGCTGTACACTATACTTCTCATATTTTAGAACTTCTTTTAGCTTTTCATTATGATTGGGAGAATGAGACCATTTTACCAGGCGCACTGAGACGTTTCAAATGATATCAAACATGTACAGTTACTTTTTGTGCATACATTACATTGCATGGGTTTTCAGTGAGTTCTAAGTGAGAAGGAGGGGGCAAGGGAAAGGTGATGAGATCGTGAGTACAGGGTGTGAACTGCACTGTGTATTGTGTCTCGGATGTCGAGGGCCTTTTGTCCTCTCGAGGGGGGCAGACATACTGGCACCAGGCTTACAGTTCCTCCCCTGGCACTGTTTGGGCCACTCACAGGGTTTCCTGCAGTGTCACTTCAGTCGCAAGGTGGTACTCTGTTTGGAGGATGACGTTCTGCACCAGGTCCATCGTGTCGATCAAGGCTTGTGTTCCGTGTTCATAAAAGGTGTCGTCTCTGCGTCCTTTGGCATCCTTCCGAGGATGTCGATCTGGCCCATAGAAGAGTCCTCTGTCACTTCCAAGCAAAATGAGTGATCAGCAGGACAGGTCAGTCCTCCATATGTGAACGAATTCATCTCACTGATGACACACCACTGTGTATGAGACACCGGAATAGCATTCGAATGGCCATGCAAAGATTCAACATTTATGAGTTTGCTATCATTGGGAGAGAAAGGTTGTAATGTGTTACATGTACAGACAACATAATTGTGAGTTTCATGACAACAAGTGCGACTGGTAAATAAGGTCTCAGTACCCTTCAGTGTCATATATCCAGTGAGGTGATCCCATTTAATTACCTGATCTTTTTACCATGCCAATGGATCGAATATTAGTGGAATTTGGATAAACTTGATCTGGGTGGATTAAAGGAAAAGTGACAAAAAATCCAATGCAACCAATACATTCGTTTCCAGTATACATCATAATTGTGGATAATAATTCTGAATACTTTACATTTTTCATTTTTTCCGAAGAGAACCATCTATGTAAATCTAAAACCTCAATTAAATCGTTCAAAACATGTCTCGGGGTCTTGTGAAGACGAAGATCTAAAATGTCCTGTCTTGTTGCAGTGAATAAATCTTGTGCATATGATCTGCAGGCTAAGTCACGTTCGATGGTAGGGTCTGATTGAACAATGTGTGGCTGATCGTTAGAAGCGCCTGCGCCGGAACGAACCGCTTTGATAATATTATCATTGCTATGGGTGATGTGTTGGAAACCAGTGGCCATCTGATCTGTCAACCATGTGGAGAATTGAGATTGTTTGGTTATTTTATAAGTGTTGGCTGCTGAATTAATTGATCCGAACAGGCCGGCTATACTGCTGAGCAGGTCTCGTTTTGAGCGAGCAGGTGGAATTTGGATGGCAAGTCTGTCTTTGTAATCAGAAATTAAATCATCGATTCGTGACTGTAGCCATGCATATGACTCATCATTAGTATTACAATGTTTTGTACAGGCAGAGAGTATATTGAAATGTTATAAGTTACATGTGTCATTACCAAATTTACATCATGTAATAAAGTCTTGTTGATGTTTCCTCTAATCAGTCCACCAGGAGGAATTGAGTGCAATTCTGGACACTTTTTTGGGTTTAGTGTATCCACAGGTGGTCAAATTAAAACAGTACTTAACAGTCCATGAACAATTGTGTGGATTGGTGAAATTGTCTATGCTATGCGAACATTCCCGACACAATACATTCCTTCCTTTCGGTTGGTCCAGACAAAAGTTTTTGGGTTTGGCTCGTTAGGTGTGTACGACGTGAGATCGTACATTAGCTCTGTGAAACTTATATGTGTGTCATTATGTGTTTCTGTATGTGTGCACCTATATGTTGCAGGTTCCAAATTTATAACATAGTAGCACAATTTTGGGTCTATGCCATTGTTTTTGTTTTCGTGTGGTGTGTACATGTTACCTATTGTGTCACCTGGATCTATTTTAAGTTGATACCAGGCAGTGAGGTTGTGCATGAATTTGGTGCTCGAGTGTGTCCTGAAATGTTTCTTGTAGGTGGGTGGGTGTTACCTGAACTACAACAAATTTGTGGTGTGCAATTTGGATCCGGTACTAATCCGGGAGGCCATGTAACTGTCTCTTTTGGTGCGACTGTGATTTTTTGTGTGGATGGCCCCTTGGAGTGTTAAGCAACACCCACCTCTCACATTTCAGGTTGTGTGTGAGTGAAATCCCTTGGCCCAGTCGGATGCACGTGGGCCCAGACACTTTCCTTTCATCTGGTCTCCATGGGATCGCTGCAGTCGACCTGGAAGGCAAGAGGAGAAGACAGTGACATTTATTTATTCTGAGTACTTTTGAATGATTTGCACTGAGACATGTGGTACCATCGCAGTTTCTTCACAGTTGTGGCCACACAGCTGTTGCATATAGCTTTAACTTCATATGGGCCATGCCATCGGGGTGTGAATGCACCTTGCTTCACAAAAACGAGTACCATTACCATGTCTCCTTCTGAGAATTTCACCTCAGAGGTTGGGTTGAATTGTGTATCATTCGTTAAGTCTGATTGCTGTTGTTTCAGGGCAGCTTTTATTGTGTGGTTGGCACGTTCCACCATGCCTGAGCTTTGCGGTCGATACGGTATGTGAAACCTTTGTTTGATGTTCAGCATCTGGCATATTTGTTTCATCACCTGACCTGTGAAGTGTGTGCCCTGGTCAGATTCAATTTGGATTGGTGCTCCCCAGAGTGGGAGGATTTGGTTCGCTACTACTCGTGCCACTGTGTTTGCACTGTTATTGCGGGTGGGAATCGCTTCGACCCATTTGGAAAATTTGTCAATTGTCACAAGGCAATAACGATACCCCCATTTGGCACTAGGTAGTGGGCCTATGAAATCCAATTGGAGTAACTCCCAAGGTCCCTTGGGTGGCTCTGGTCTACACAGTTTTGTACGGCCAGGCTTGCCTTGGTTAATGGTGGCACATACGATGCATGTGTCACACCATCTTTGAATGTCTGATGCCATTTGTGGCCACCAGAAGTTCTTTTGGATCAGCTGTTGTGTTTTTGGAGCTGATACGTGTGCATAATCATGGTACAACTTTATCACTGGTTTCTGGAGGGCTTCTGGAACAATGTATTTATCGTCTCTTAAAATCATGCCTTCAGTGACCTTGACTAGTTGGACCTGTTGCAATGAGAAGTGACATTGATTGTATGGTGTCACTGTCACTTCTCCAACACAACACTAGGGGGAGCACTATCTACTCTCAGGCCTAAGTAAAGAGGACTTTACATTTATGCATTTATTTAATTTTAACTTAATACAATTATTTTATTTAATTATTATATATTTTTTTTCTTTTTTTAAGTTAACCAGATCACCTAGGGAAATGAAATATGGCCTACAGGTAGTGCCAGACTTGTGTTAAGTCTGAAATTAGAATTTGTGGTTTCTAATTAAAATGTATGATGTTATAGTTAAAATTAATAGGATCACTTAGGATTAGAATTTACACGTGTAATCTGCAATTGAGTTGATAAACCCATATTGTTGCAAAATGTAAACAGGAAGAGTAATTAATTATTAAATGTAATTAGAATTTTCGAATTCATAATTAATTATTACATTAATTTACGGCTTCTAAATCACTAGTTTTGGATTCCCATAATAGTAATTAAAATAATTTCCAAACTTAATCATTCCTCATTGTGTCATTAACATCATCATCAAAAAAATAATAATAATCTGTATCCTAGTTACTTGTAAACGAAATAAAAAATTTCTGGCCCTCTTGATGATAATAAAGGTTTTTACTGTGATTGTCAAATTATAAGATCGCTTGTGATTAATCAATGGATAATGTTGAAATCATTTTATCAATGAAATTAATTTAAAATTAATTTGTAATCAATTATGACATTTAATTAACAATTAAAAAATTCCTAACAATAGCAACTCATCCACTGAAGTGTTTAAAATCAGAAAAGCGGTTATAATTGAATGGAATCAAAATCACCATATTATCAAGATGATGAGATAATACTCAATTATCTTCTAATAACCCACCAGTTATTAAGCTGGTACCCACAAAATTTAAAAGACTTTAATCAAATGTTAATTCAATCGACCTGTGAAATTTGTGTCTAGAGCATTCTTCGCATGTTAACGGGCGCTGATTGTTGTGATTTCATCATCCGCATTTTTTATGGTTTTTAACACTGCGATTTTAACTGCTTTCTTTAGCGAGTCGTTTGATTTTGTTCGGTCTTTATCGGGCTTCATGAGGCTCGGCTTTTCTGGCCACAGACTCACAAGAGCTCCGAGTTTCTCTGTGTGGCCTGATGTTACACGCTAACGCAGATTTTGATTCTTCGCTTTTAGTTTGAGTTTCTAACTTGGTTTCATCCAGTGCTGCTGTGCTTTCCCTGAAAAGACATGTTTCTCGTCTAATTCTTATCACCACCGGGTTTTTCGGTTCCGGTCTCAAAAGTGGGTATTCCGACCCGTACTACAAATGTGTCTATATGGTGTAAACAATATTTCCCTCAACTTCTAAAAGGCAACAAAAATATACTTACCACAGCAGCTGGATATTGATGAGAAAGAGATCAAACCTCATGTTCCAAGGAGAGTTCAAGTCGAATGGCGCGGCTGTCGCGGCTGGAATGACGTACTCGTCTCTGCGAGAATCACGTTCTCATCTTTGCGTAGATCACGCCGGGTCACCACTGTAAGGCCCGGCTCGATCGACCCAATGACGGCAGTCGCTCAGCGGGTGAAGGGCTTTGCGTATTAGTCTTTCCTTTTCACGACACAACAAGAACATTAAATGGAACACTTTCTCTTATATATTTTATCTCGTTATTTCATCTGACTCCATAAATGAAAATGTTTTAATGATATCTGTGCATCATTAAAATATGAAAACGAATGATTGATTATTCTTTTCAGCTCCTTTAATACTTTACCGCTCAGATGTAGGGAAACTATATCGCTCAGAGGCCCTGTTTTCACAGGTCTCACGGACACAATCTCGTCAGGCCCGGTCAACAGTCAGAGGTAAATTATGGTTATGTATCTAAGATTTGCCGTTAATTCACACGTACACAATCAGAGACATCGAATAACCCCCTTGGAGCCCCCTCAGAACTTGAGTTCAATCGTTTTACTTCAGTAAAGGTTTTTGGCCATTATCAGATATGTTAGCAGGTCAAATGTACTACATTCGTAATAACTTTGGACTGGTCAAATCCTTGTTTAAAGTAACATTAAATCAAAAGTCAGAGGTATGGGCGTACCCGAGTTTAGTCTGACCAGACGGCGTTCGCCGTCCCTAAATGGAATTATCCCGCCCCTGCATTCAAGTACACTTAAAAGATGCCGGATATTAGCCGTCGCTAAAACTGACGCAGGCTTGCGGAAATATACGGATCCGCTACTCTAATAGGGAGAAAGCAATCTTTTAGAGGCAGTTAGAATAGAATCAAACGTTACAATTTATTGACCAGGTAATCGAAGCAATAATTCAAAACTCCAATGTTACAAGAATAGAATCATCAGTTAACCATACCTGGAAATGAAACTACACACAAGTGATCTGTGTGGGCAATCGGCTTACTGACGCCTGGAAATGAAACTACACACAAGTGATCTGTGTGGGTAATCGGCTTACTGACGCCCAGAACTCTGTGTCCCGTTTCCTTATAAACCCAGATAATTCAATAAGCTCACCAAATGGTGGTATCTTGTCATTATAATTAGACTTTAGAATTTTCAACCAAATGGCTCCTTGGTATCCTGTGGCAGCTTATTTACATACAGGAGGTGGTTTGAATAGAAGATCAGGGGGGAGGGCACATCCTTACGCTGTACACTATACTTCTCATATTTTAGAACTTCTTTAGCTTTTCATTATGATTGGGAAAATGAGACCATTTTACCAGGCGCACTGAGACGTTTCAAATGATATCAAACATGTACAGTTACTTTTTTGTGCATACATTACATTGCATGGGTTTTCAGTGAGTTCTAAGTGAGAAGGAGGGGGGGGGGCAAGGGAAAGGTGATGAGATCGTGAGTACAGGATGTGAACTGCACTGTGTATTGCGTCTCGGATGTCGAGGGCCTTTTGTCCTCTCGAGGGAGGGGGCCCAGACATACTGGCACCAGGCTTACACTAATGTCAATGATACAATCATGCTGATGAGTGATGCGGTGTCGTCTGAGGGCCCAAAGACCATGGGCATCCAACAAAGGTCTTTGGCCTTCTCCCTTACGCACAGAGATGTGTCCAGTTTCTCTGGATATTTTTTATGATATTTTGCACTGTAGATGATACGATTTGCAAAGCCTTTGCAATTGGACGTTGAGGAACGTTGTTTTTATAGTATTCCACAATCTTTTTACGCACACTTTTCACAGATTGGAGAGCCTATATTTACCAATATTTAGCCCGTATTTACTTCTGAACGACTCTTCCTTTCTAAGACATCTCTTTTATAACTAATCATGTTAAATACCTGTTGTTAATTAAGTCAATTAGTTGCTAGGTGATCTTCCAGCTGAATCTTTTAAAAATGTATTAAATTTTTGAGACCTGTAGTAGGCATTAAATTGTGTATAAAATTGTCAAATTTATCAATATAAACATTTGTTATGTTCTCTATGTTAAGAAACATGTTGAGAACGTATATATACACTGAACTGTCAGAAGAAACAGAGGATCCAGGTGCAAAGGTAAGTTCTGTAATGGCTTTTATTGAATAATTAACACAGGCAGTCTGTCGAGCAAAGACACAGAACTGGAACAAACACAAAGTAGATAAATTAATCGGTAAAGGAAGACTCCTGTCTTGAGGATAGATAGCAGAGCTGGAACTTCTCGTAGGGCAGAAACACACTCCTTGTACGAGGTCACATGCAGCAGGATGACAGAGACACGAAAGCACACAAGACGAGTGCAACTCCTCTAGACTTGATTAAGCAGGACAAGACAGGGTAAATGTTCATGTAGATAGCATAACACACAAGCATGACTCACGTACACACAAAATAATCCGACAAAGAACAAGGGGAAACAGATGCTAGTAGTAGAGAGAAAGTAATGAGACAAGTGAGAACAGGTGTGACAGAGAAGCAGCGCAAGCGCTAATTGCAATGATGAACAGGTGGGGAAGAATAGACAGGCAGGGCCCGGGCGAGAGAGAGAGAGAAAGAGAGAGAACAAACCCAGATCATGACAGTACCCCTCCCTCAATGAGCACCTCCAGGCGCTCCCGAAGAAGGAGACTGATGAGAACGGTAGAAATCGTCGATGAGCGAGCGATCCAGGACATCCCGGGCCGGGATCCACCGCCTCTCTTCAGGACCGTACACCTCCCAATCCACCAAAAACTGGTGGCCCCGCCCCCGAGGACGAACGTCAAGCAGCCTCCGTACCCTGTAAATGGAAGACCCCTCATCAAGGGCAGGAGGTGGACGGGTGGGGCGGGTGGGAATACGAATAACAGGTTTGATACAGGATACGTGGAATACGGGATGAACCCGACGCAACTGGTTCGACAATCTGAGCTTAACAGCTACCGGGCTGAGAAACTTGACAATAGAAAAAGGCCCGATGAAACGGGGCATCAGTTTGCGGGAACTAACCTGAAGTGGTAAATTCTGAGTGGAAAGCCACACCTTCTGACCGCAAACGTATCTGGGAGCCTTAACCCGGTGTCGATTAGCGGCCCGTCGAGTACGCACTCTGGAACGACACAGAGCTGACCTCACCCTCCTCCAGGTGCGCCTACACCTCTGAACGAACGCCTACACTGAAGGCACGGAGGACTCGGTCTCCTGGGAAGTGAATAGCGGAGGCTGGTAACCGAGGCAAGCATGGAATGGGGATAAACCTGTGGCAGTCAACGGTAGTGAATTGTGGGCGTATTCAGCCCAGGAAAGTTGGTCGCACCAGGAAGCAGGACTCTGAGACGTCAGACTACGCAACATGGGACCAAGAATCTGGTTGGTACGCACAGCCTGCCCGTTGGTCTGGGGATGGAATCCTGACGACAGACTGGAAGATGCCCCAATCAGTCGACAGAATTCCCCCCAGAACTGGGAGGTAAACTGTGGCCCCCTATCTGAAACGACGTCTGTCGGAAGCCCATGGATCTTAAAAACGTGATCGACCATCAGCTGCGCGGTCTCTTTAGCGGACGGTAATTTGGGAAGTGGAATAAAATTGAGGATATTACTTCCGGGTGAACGCTGGCACTGTTAGCTGCCGCTGCCTAGGGAGAGAATTTTAAACTTTTCACTGTTTGTAAATTTTCATGCACTTATCAATGCATGAATACATTTATGAACTGTTTTAAACTGTTTTAAGGAGTCACACTGATTTGTGTATCTACACTGATTCGGCGGCTCTGTAAGCTGGTTGATCTGCGTGTTCATGCTCTCTACGGTTGTTGGTCTGCCTGCTGGTTACTGACCTGTTTCTTCGTGGTACCTCTGTCACGGGGAACAACTATGAAGATTATTGAGTTACTGGTGCGGATGAATTACATCTTTATCGTCCTTTCTGCTGTATACCATTCTGTGGTATGGATGATGCCCCAATACTCGGCGGCGGAACTTATTCAGCTCCGTTTGCATCCTTTTAATTCTCCATCAACTCTACATCTTCCCTCGGATATTGTGTTCATACCACGTCGGAAATATATACATCGTGGGTCTCGGCGGAGTTATAACTTCGATGGCTCAAGTCAGATACGGTCCTTTTGGTCATCTAAACCAAGCTCGGCGAGGAGGCTTACACGTACTGTTGATCCCAGTGTATTAACAAACTTGGCCAGATCGGTTGGCAACGATTCTGGTAAAAACAATTTCTCCTTTGGATTATTTAATATACGATCACTTTCCACTAAAGGACCTCTAGTGTACGATCTGCTGTCTGACCGTAAGTTTGACTTTCTCTGTTTAACGGAGACATGGCAAAAATCAGCTGACTTCTTTCACTTAAACCAGTCTGTTCCCCCAGGATATAGTTATGTCTGTAAATCCCGTAGTATGGGACGGGGAGGGGGGCTAGCGATACTTTATAAAGAGAAATTGAACGTATCTCAGTTAACTCTGCCTGCATATTCTTCTTTTGAATCACTTGCCTTAAAAATTGATGGGGCGATTCCTACCATCCTCACTACCATTTACCGCCCTCCCAAAAGCAATAATGCCTTTTTAACTGAACTTTCTGAACATTCATATAGACAATGCCATTAATTCATTTTCAAGACTTTATCATGACTTTTGGATTGCTTTGGTATGCAGCAATTTTATACTCTGCCAACTCATTCTAAGGGCATATTCTTGATCTTGTTTGCTGTTCTGGTATAACACCTTTTCATTTTACTGCTTCTGATCTGTCGATATCAGATCACCTACTGGTGTCCTTTGTGCCCGACTGGCAGTTTTAAGGTAAATCCGTGTCGCCCGATCACATTTCGGAATATTAAGAACATTGATGTGCCTTCTCTTGCTGATGAACTTGCCATCTTCTCCAGTAAATCGGATTTTCCCACTGTTGATGAACTGGTTTCATATTACAATGATGGTCTGACTACGATTTTAGATGATTTTGCACCTGTGAAAATTCGAACTGTTTCATTTGTACATTTCAGCTCCTTGGTTTTACACCTGAACTGCGTGAACTTAAAACTAAAGGTCGTAGGTTAGGCGTTTATGCGTTAGGTCTGGCCTTACTGTTCATAAAGAGATGTATGCTGAACATATTCAAAACTAAAAAAATGCATTGTTCAAAGCTAGATCTGTTATTATTCCAACATAATTGGAGACAGCAATGGCAATTCAAGATTTCTTTTTTCGATGGTAAACAATTTTTTGCGACCTCCTGACTCTTTCCCATCTGATATGTATTCCACTGATTTATGTGACCGTTTCATGACTTTTTTTTGAGTCTAAGGTTAAAAATGTACATCAGCAATTACTAAATAGTACATTCCACCACGATTCCTGTCAGTCTATCTCTTACGCACCTCCCCACTCAGTTTTTTCTACCTTTACACTACCAACTGCTTCAGAGATAGTGGGTCTGATAAATAAATCTAAATCTTCAACTTGTCAGTTAGACCCTCTACCAACTCCTTTAGTGAAAGCATGTTTACCAGCTTTGTCGCCATTGATTACTAAAATTGTTAATGCTTCACTTGTTTCTGGTTCTGTACATCATCTTTTAAATCTGCTATTATTACTCCCATACTTAAGAAGTCTGAGGCCGATCCATTTAACTTTGATAATTTTCGCCCAATTTCAAACTTACCGTTTATCTCTAAGATAATTGAAAATGTATTGCAATTCAAATTCAAGAACATCTCTCTAATAATAATTTGTATGAAGAATTTCAATCAGGTTTTCGTCCTCATCATAGCACTGAGACTGTTCTTGTCAGTATAACCAATGACCTGCTGTTGGCAGCTGACTCTGGGCTTTTAACTATACTTGTCCTTCTTGATTTGACTGCTGCATTTGATACTGTCTCACATGAGATACTTCTTGACAGGTTGGTTTCTGTTGGGATCACTGGCACTCCTCTGTCTTGGTTTAGGTCGTATCTTTCTGGACGTACTCAATGCATTCAATTAAAACGTTTTAGATCAAGAACATCAACAGTTACCACTGGGGTTCCCCAGGGTTCTATTCTGGGCCCGCTTCTTTTTATTATTTATATACTCCCTCTTGGTTACATTTTGAGGAAACATGGTGTTCATTTTCATTGTTATGCGGATGACACCCAACTTTACCTGTCTGCCAAACCCACTGGTTCTTTTCCACCACCATCTTTATCCAGCTGTTTAGATGAAATTAAACATTGGCTCTCAGCTAATTTTCTGAAGCTAAATGGCAACAAAACTGAGGCCCTACTTATTGGCACTAGATCTGTTTTGTCTAAATCAAATTGTTTTTCTTTGTTCATTGACAATAATGTAATATCTCCTTCCTCACAGGTTAAAAGTTTGGGTGTTGTCATGGATAGCACACTATCCTTTGAAACTCAAATTAATAGTATTGCGCAGACTGCATACTTCCACTTACGTAATATTAACCGTCTCCGTCCCTTTCTCTCTACCAATAATACAGCAGTTCTTGTTCATACATTAGTTACTTCACTTATAGACTACTGTAACGCCCTTTTCACTGGTGTTCCCGCCAAATTGCTTCATAAGCTCCAGTTGGTTCAGAACTCTGCAGCTCGTGTTCTTTCTAGAACACCTTTTAATGAGCACATTTCTCCAGTTCTTCAGCAGTTGCACTGGCTTCCAGTAAAGTATAGAGTAGAGTTTAAGATCTTGCTACTTACTTACAAGGCACTTAATAATCTTGCACCTCCATACCTTAATCAACTTCTTCAGGTCTACACCCCTTTACGTGCTCTTAGATCCTCATCTTCAATTTCTCTTGTGGTATCTCGGATTCGACTAACTACTATGGGTGCCAGATCTTATAGCTATGCTGCTCCCCGCCTATGGAATTACCTTCCCCTTGATATTCGCAATAGCAATTGCTTGCTGACTTTTAAAACACGTCTTAAAACATATTTTTTTAGCCAGGCTTTTTTATGATATGTATTATTGAGTCTCTACTGCGCTTTACCTGTATATGTGCAGAGTTTGTTGTGTGTTCTTGTTTTTTTTTGCAGCGACTTGTATTTTTTATTTTATTTGCTTGTGAGGTGACCTTGGGTGTTTAGAAAGGCGCCATAAATAAAATGCATCATCATCATCATCATCATCAAAATGAGCCGCCTTAGAGAATCGATCTACCACTGTCAAAACTACCGTGTTCCCCGCTGACGGCGGAAGACCAGTGACAAAGTCCAGAGCGATGTGCGACCATGGGCGAGAAGGAATGGGAAGTGGTCTAAGAAAACCCGCGGGTGGAGAATTACTTGACTTAGTCTGGGCGCAGACAGGACATGAAGCTACAAAACGACGTATGTCGCGCTCTCTAGTAGGCCACCAAAATCTTTGGCGAATGATGGCCAGCGTTCCTCTAACACCGGGATGGACGGCTAATTTAGAGGATTGACCTCACCGTAGAACAGCCAAGCGAGCGGCTTCGGGAACAAACAAAGCTCCCTCAGGAGCTCGAGGTGATCTCGTCACGTGCGAAAGAGCCCTCGTCACAGTCTGCTCGACTCCCCAGACGGCAGCCCCGACCACACAATGGTGTGGTAGGATAACCTCCTTGGAGGAAGCTCCTTCAGTCGAGCCGAACTGACGTGAGAGAGCATCAGGCTTACCATTTTTGAGCCGGGTCTGTAGGAGATGGAAAACTCGAACCGACCAAAGAATAGCGCCCAGCGAGCTTGTCGGCGTTCAATGCACTCTAAATTACGATGATCGGTCCAAACAATGAAGGAACATTGGCCCCTCCAGCCAGTGGCGCCACTCCCCAGAGCTAAGCGGATCGCCAAAAGTTAACGGTTACCGACATCATAATTACGCTCCGCGGATGTGAGGCGATGTGAAAAAAAAGCACATGGATGAACCTTGTCATCCCGCGAGGAGCGTTGGGAAAGTATTGCCCCCACCCCTACGTCGGAAGCATCGACCTCGACGATGAACTGTCTCGTGGGATCCGGAGTGATCAAAATGGGAGCGGAGGTGAACAACCTCTTGAGGTGATCAAACGCGTTCTGAGCCACCTCGGACCAGGTAAAATGAGACCTGATTGAGGTGAGCGCTGTCAGCGGGGCGGCAACCTGGCTAAAACTACGGATAAACCGGCGGTAGAAATTAGCGAACCCCAAAAACCGTTGGAGTGCAATGCGAGAGTCCGGAACGGGCCATTCTATGACTGCACGAACCTTGTCGGGGTCCATGCTGATCCCCTCTGCCGACACAACAGATCCGAGGAACGTTACCGATCGAGAGTGGAACATACACTTCTCAGCCTTAACAAAAAGGCGATTCTCGAGTAAACGTTGCAGAACGCGACGCACATGTTGAACGTGCACCTGGAGAGAGGGTGAAAAAATCTAAATATCGTCCAGATAAACGAACACGAATACGTTAATCATGTCCCGCAGGACATCATTAACTAAGGCTTGGAACACGGCGGGGGCGTTGACCAGACCGAAAGGTAAAACGCGATATTCAAAGTGCCCAACCGGCATATTGAACGCAGTCTTCCATTCGTCTCCCTCCTCAATACGCACGAGATGGTACGCGTTGCGCAAGTCCAACTTCGTGAAGATCTTTGCGCCCTGCAAGATCTCGAAGGCTGACGACATAAGAGGCAACGGATACCAGTTCTTGACCGTTATGTCGTTCAGCCCCCGATAATCTATGCAGGGACGCAAAGAGCCGTCTTTCTTCTTCACAAAGAAGAACCCCGCCCCGGCGGGAGAGGAGGATGGGACAATGATCTGAGCGGCGAGAGACTCAGTGAGATACTTCTCCAAAGCCTCTCGTTCGGGCGCAGAAAGGGAATATAGCCTTCCGCGAGGTGGCATGGTGCCCGGAAGGAGATCGATACTGCAATCGTACGGTCGATGAGGAGGCAAAGATGTGGCCCGGGAACGGCTGAAAACCGCTCGCAGATCGAGGTATTCCTCCGGGACTCCAGACAAATCACCAGGTTCATCCTGAAACACAGAGACAGAAGAGACAGCAGGAACAGCAGATACTAAACAATTAATATGCCAAGCAAGTTTCCAAGAAGGAATTATGCCCTTGTCCCAGTTAATCAGCGGGTTATGTTGGGTAAGCCATGGATGGCCTAAAACAATAGGGGTAAAAGGGGACTGAAAAATATAAATAGAAATTGTCTCTTGATGATTCCCTGAAACTGTGAGACTCACCGGGATGGTGACACGGTGAACAGTAGAGAGCACCCTGCCATCCAGTGCAAATACAGTAGTAGTGTCTTCTAAATCCACTAGGGGGATGTCATGATCACGAGCCCATCTCTCGTCAATGAAATTCCCCTCCGCTCCAGAATCGATGAGTGCCGAACAGGAAACGGAGAAACCAGCCCATCGAAGAACAGCAGGAAAGGTGGTACGAGTCTTTGGCGGTGAGGAAAGAACAGTTGCGCTCGCCAGTACTCCCCTTTCTACTGACGAGCTCTGGCTTTTAACTGACATGAAGAGGCAAAGTGGCCAGCCGCACCACAATAAAGACAGAGACGATTAATGATACGTCGCTGTCGCTCAGTCGGAGAGAGGCGAATGCCACCCAACTGCATGGGTTCGGGTTCTGGTCTGGAAACAGATGAATCAAAAGCTGAAGGCGGGGCTTCTCGCTGTCTGGAGACAGATCCTCGGATGCGCCTCCGTTGCTCAAAGCATCTTTCCAGACGAATAGCTAGCTCAACTAACTGATCAAACTGAGCAGGCGGTTCACGAGCGTAAATCTTCTCCCTTAGATCAATGTTAAGTCCCTCCAGAAAGCGAGCGACTAAAGCAGGCTCATTCCACTCACAAGTGGTAGCCAGAGTCCGGAACTCGATGGCGAAATCTGCAACCGATCTCTCCCCCTGGTGCAGCACCGCAAGAAGGCGCGAGGCTTCACGTCCGTAAAAAGATCAATCGAAGACCTTGATCATCTCCCCCTTGAACAACTCGTGGTGACCACAGCAGGAAGCCTGCGCCTCCCAGGCAGCCGTTGCCAAACCACGAGCACGCCCAGTCAGCAAAGAGATCACATAGGCGATCCGAGCACGATCCACCGCATAAGTCTGAGGTTGAAGGGAAAAAACCACCTCGCATTGGGTTAAAAATGCTCTGCATTCAGTGGGCTCACCCGCATAGCAAGGAGGATTATTTATTCTCGGTTCGGAGGAATGAAGACGATTCTGTGATGACGACTCCTGACGAAGATGAAGAAGTTGGGCAGATAGGTCAGACACTTGAGCCTTCAAACTCTCCACAGCGTGTCTGGAGACAGACAACTCCTCTTCATGCCTACCGAGCATGACCCGCTGCAACTCGACTGCCGAGTGGAAAGGACCTTCCTTCGCTGGATCCATCTTGGTCGGATTATTCTGTCAGAAGAAACAGAGGATCCAGGTGCAAAGGTAAGTTCTGTAATGGCTTTTATTGAATAATTAACACAGGCAGTCTGTCGCGCAAAGACACAGAACTGGAACAAACACAAAGTAGATAAATTCCTCGGTAAAGGAAGACTCCTGTCTTGAGGATAGATAGCAGAGCTGGAACTTCTCGTAGGGCAGAAACACACTCCTTGTACGAGGTCACATGCAGCAGGATGACAGAGACACGAAAGCACACAAGACGAGTGCAACTCCTCTAGACTTGATTAAGCAGGACAAGACAGGGTAAATGTTCATGTAGATAGCATAAGTCAAGTCAAGTCAAGTCACCTTTATTTATATAGCGCCTTTAACAATACAAATTGTAACAAAGCACTGCACAATATCAAAATAGGCAAATTTTGTCAATGTAAAATGACAGGATTTAACACTCAATTATCTGCTGAATGCATTTCATTATTGAATTTAGTAATGGCATTGTCCAGCTTAAATAATATCTGTGCAATCAAGTCGATGATTGTGCTGCAAGTGAAGTGTCCCCAACTGAGCAAGCCAGAGGCGACAGCGGCAAGGAACGAAAACTCCATCGGTGACAGAATGGAGAAAAAACCTTGGGAGAAACCAGGCTCAGTCGGGGCCAGTTCCCCTCCGCCAGACGAATCAGTAGTTTGTTCCAACTGCAGCAAAGTCAGTGTAAGTGGTCCACTGGTTCCAGGGTCTTTCCCGATGGATGTCTAGGTGACGAGGTCCTCACTGGAGATCTGTCTCTGGGGCTCATCTCGGAGGTCCTCGGAGGGGTTGTCATCGTCTCTTCTTAAGTGTTCGGTCATCTTATCGTTTAAGGGTAGGATCCAGAATGAAGCTTGTGTAATTCCTAACTACCACGGGATGTTAATCCCGTGGCAGTAACATAGAAACAGTAAGACAATTAGCGTAGCAGCTGCTCCATCCAGGAATAACCCTGGATGAAATTATCAGTATAACCCAAGCTAAAGCATAATAATGTGCATTTGTTCAGATAGACTGGCAGTACAAGATTGTGAGATGCATTATATGAATGCTTGGCTAAAGAGATGCGTCTTTAATCTAGATTTAAACAGAGAGAGTGTGTCTGAACCCCGAACGTTATCAGGAAGGCTATTCCATAGTTTAGGAGCCAGATATGAAAAGTTCTACCTCCTTTAGTGGACTTTGCTATCCTAGGTACTACCAAGAGTCCAGAGTTTTTTGCGACCTAAGGGAGCGGGTTGGATTGTAGCGTGATAGAAGATTAGTTAGGTACGCAGGAGCTAAATCATTTAGGGCCTTATAGGCAAGTAATAATATTTTGTAACTGATACGAAACTTAATAGGTAGCCAGTGCAGAGACTGTAAAATTGGAGTAATATGATCATATTTTCTTGACCTGGTAAGGACTCTAGCCGCAGCATTTTGTACTATCTGTAGCTTGTTTATTGAAGATGCAGGACAACCACCTAGCAGTGCATTACAATAGTCCAGTCTAGAGGTCATGAATGCATGAACTAGCTTTTCTGCATCAGAAACACTTAACATGTTCCGTAGCTTGGCAATATTTCTAAGATGGAAGAATGCTGTTTTTGTAACATTGGAAATATGATTTTCAAAAGATAGGTTGCTGTCTAATATAACACCCAGATTTTTAACTGTAGAGGAAGTAACATTACATCCGTCTAGTTGCAGATTGTAATCCAAGAGATTCTGTGTACTGTTTTTAGGTCCAATAAGTAATATCTCGGTCTTATCTGAATTTAATAGGAGAAAATTACTGGTCATCCAATCTTTTATATTTTTAACACACTCTGTTAGCTTAGATAGTTTAGAAGTTTCATCTGGTTTTGTTGAGATATATAGTTGAGTGTCATCAGCATAACAATGGAAACTAATCCCGTATTTTCTAATAATATTACCAAGGGCAACATATATAATGAAAATAATAGAGGACCTAGGACAGATCCTTGTGGTACTCCATACTTTACTGGTGATAATTGAGATGACTCCCGTTTAAATAAACAAAGTGGTAGCGATCGGACAGGTAGGATCTAAACCATCTTAAAGCCTGCCCTTGAACACCTGTATAGTTTTGTAATCGATCTATCAGTATGTCATGATCTATAGTGTCGAGCAGCACTAAGATCAAGTAAAACTAGCAACGAGATGCAGCCTTGGTCTGACGAGAAGAAGCAAGTCATTTGTAATTTTAACAAGTGCAGTTTCTGTGCTATGGCGGGCCTGAAACCTGACTGAAATTCTTCATAGATATCATTTTTTGCAAAAGGAGCACAGTTGAGCAGACACTACTTTTTCTAATATTTTCGACATAAACGGAAGATTTGAAATGGGCCTGTAATTTGCCAGTTCACAAGGATCTAATTTTGGTTTCTTAATAAGAGGCTTAATTACTGCCAGCTTAAATGGTTTTGGGACGTGACCTAAAGATAGCGAGGAGTTAATAATATTGAGAAGCGGTTCTTCTGCTACTGGTAACAACTCTTTCAATAGTTTAGTTGGTACAGGATCTAATAAACATGTTGTTGGTTTAGATGCAGTGATACGTTTATTTAGCTCATCCTGTCCTATAGTTGTAAAGCAATGCAGTTTTTCTTTGGGTGCGATGAATGAAGCTGAAGTACTAGACGCTGTAGACTCTACGTTTGTTATTGTATTTCTGATATTATCTATTTTATCAGTAAAGAAATTCATAAAGTCATTACTATTAAACTGTGAGGGAATATTTAGATCGGGTGACATCTGTTTATTTGTTAATCTAGCCACTGTGCTAAATAAAACCTTGGATTGTTTTGGTGATTATCTATGAGTTTGCGGATATACTCGGTTCTTGCAGTTTTAGAGCCTGTCTATAGCTGGACATACTGTTTTTCCACGCAATTCTAAAGACTTCCAAGTTAGTTTTTCTCCATTTGCGCTCAAGAATACGAGTTTCTTTCTTGAGAGAATGGGTGTAACTGTTGTACCATGGCGCAGCACGTTTTCTCTAACCTTTTTAATTTGATGGGTGCAACAGTTTCTAACGTATTAGAGAAGATAGTTCCCATGTTGCTAGTAATTGTGTCTAGTTCATCTGTATTTATGGGTACACAGAGCAGTTGAGATAAATCAGGCAGGTTATTTGTGAATCTGTCTTTAGTGGCTGGAGTAATAATTCTGCCTGGGCGATAACGCGGAGCCATATAGTTAATATCAGTAATATGCAGCATGCATGATACAAGGAAATGGTCAGTAACATCATCACTTTGAGGTATGATATCTATATCAGTTAGATCAATTCCATGCGATATTATTAAATCTAGCGTATGATTAAAACGATGCGTGGGCCCGGTGACATTTTGCTTGACACCAAAAGAGTTTATTAGGTCAGTAAACGCAAGTCCTAACGCATCATTTGTATTATCAACGTGAATGTTAAAATCCAACAATTAATGCTTTATCAACAGTAACCAATAGGTCTGAGAGGAAATCTGCAAATTCTTTTAGAAAATCTGTATATGGTCCCTGGCGGTCTAGCCAGAGCAAGAGATAGGACTGATTTATTTTGCATATCTGACAGTGTAACATTAAGCATAAGTATTTCGAATGAGTCAAACCTGTATCCTGTTTTCTGAGTAACATTGAGAATATCACTATATAGTTGCGACACCGCCACGACCAGTCTCACGAGGCTCGTGCTTATAACAGTAGCTTGGTGGAGTAGATTCATTTAGACCAAAATAATCATTTGTTTTAAGCCAGGTTTCAGTCAGACAGAGTACATCAAAACTATTATCTGTGATTATTTCATTTACAATAACTGCTTTCGGTGTGAGTGATCGGATATTTAGGAGCCCAAGTTTTAAAAATTGTTTTTGTTCATTTATTTTGCATTTTTCTGGTTTAATCACGATCAGATTTGTTCTAGATCCTGCATTACATTTATATTTTGAACTCACTATTCGGGGAACAGACACAGTCTGTATAGATTGGACACTGCAAGTACCTTTATCATTTAAGTGTGTAGAACAAAAATCATCATAACACACAAGCATGACTCACGTACACACAAAATAATCCGACAAAGAACAAGGGGAAACAAATGCTAGTAGTAGAGAGAAAGTAATGAGACAAGTGAGAACAGGTGTGACAGAGAAGCAGCGCAAGCGCTAATTGCAATGATGAACAGGTGGGGAAGAATAGACAGGCAGGGCCCGGGCGAGAGAGAGAGAGAGAAAGAGAGAGAACAAACCCAGCTCATGACACTGAACAATATTATAAATGCAACGCTTTTATTTTTGCCCCCATTTTTCATGAGCTGAACACAAAGAACTAAGACCTTTTTCTATGTACACAAAAGGCCTATTTCTCTCAAATATTGTACACAAATCTGTCTAAATCTGTGTTAGTGAGCTCTACTCATTTGCCGAGATAATACATCCACCTCACAGGTGTGGCATATCAAGATGCTGATTAGACAGCATGATTATTGCACAAGTGTGCCTTAGGCTGGCCACAATAAAAGGCCACTCCAAAATGTGTATCCGGGGGGATCCAAAAACCAGTCAGTATTTGGTGTGACCACCATTTGCCTCACGGAGTGCAACACACCTCCTTCGCATAGAGTTGATCAGTTTGTTGATTGTGGCCTGTGTAATGTTGGTCCACTCCTCTTCAATGGCTGTGCGGAGTTTCTGGATTTTGGCAGGAACTGGAATACGCTGTCATGTACGCCGATCCAGAGCATCCCAAACATGCTTAATGGGTGACATGTCCGGTGAGAGCTAAACCTCGAGCTGCAGACTTCCACAATCTACTTGCCTCTTTTGATCTCAAGAGAGTGTTAACTATGGCTACTCACAAATCAGGCAACCAACTGGACCTTATTTACACACGACACTGCTCCTCTGATCATGTGCTGGTTACTCCACTGCAAACCTCGGACCACTTCCTCCTCACTCTTAAGCACAACTTGATTCCTGACACATCACATACCCCTCCACATGTCACTTATCAACGTAACTTACGCTCACTCTCACCCTCCCAGCTATCTGCTATGGTTTCATCTTTGCTTCCTCCCCTTAAACAGTTATCATATCTTGATGCTAACAGTGCTACTGACACTTTCTGTTCCACTCTGATGTCTTATTTTGATACTTTCTGCCCCTTATCTTCCAGGCTAGCCCGTACCAATCCTTCTGCCCCTTGGCTGTCTGTCGTTCTCCACAAACATTGTTCTAAACTCAGGGCTGCAGAAAGGGTATGGCACAAATCACAAAATTCTACTGATCTTAATTTTTATTGATCACTCCTCTCTGACTTCTCTGCTAATGTCTCCACTGCTAAAAGGACATACTATCATGACAAAATTAACAATTTTCCTAATTCTCGCATGCTCTTTAAAACATTTTCCTCCCTCCTTTGTCCTCCCCCTCCCCCTCCTTCATCAACTTTGGCACATTCTTCATTAATAAAATTACAAACCTCACTGCACAATTTTCCACACCACAATCTGTCAAACACATTTTACCAGCAAACATAAACTCGTTCACATACTTCGCTCCTCTCTCTGAGGCAGAAATCTCTAAACCCATCCTTTCCAGTCATCCTACTACTTGTCTGCTTGATCCTATTCCATCTCATCTCCTTCAAGCTATTTCTACTGCAGTTGTTCCTCACATCGTTAACACATCCCTTGACACTGGAATTTTTCCCTCAGCATTTAAACAGGCTCGTATAACCCCACTTCTTAAAAAAAACATTCTTAACCCAACTTTTTTAGGGAACTATAGACCGGTTTCCCTTCTACCTTTCATTGCAAAAACACTTGAACGAGTTGTATTCAACCAAGTGTTCAACCAACCCTGTGCCCTCACACAGAACAACCTCCTGGACAGTAACCAATCTGGCTTCAGAAGTGGAGATCCCACCGAAACTGCTTTGCTCTCAGTTATTGAAGACCTAAGACTTGCAAGAACGGCTTCCAAGTCTTCATTACTTATATTGCTGGATCTGTCTGCTGCTTTTGATATGGTCAACCACAAGATCCTCCTGTCAACCCTATTGAGAAAGGGCATATCAGGAACCGCACTCCAGAGGTTTGACTCTTACCTCTCAGATAGGTCCTTCAAAGTATCTTCGAGAGGTGAGGTATACAAGTCGCAATATCTAGCTACAGGGGTGCCTCGGGGTTCAGTTCTTGGACCACTTCTCTTTTCTGTCTACATGGCTTCACTAGGTTTTGTCATTCAGAAACATGGCTTTTCATATCACTGCTATGCTGATGACACTCGACTCTACCTCTCATTCCATCCTGATGATCTGACGATAGCTGCTCGCATCTCAGCATGTCTAGCAGACATTTCTTGCTTGATGAAGGACCATCACCTTCAACTCAACCTAGCTAAGACAGAACTGCTTGTGGTTTCAGCTAACCCATAATTTCATAACAATTTTACCTTCCAATTAGGCTCATCAACCATAATTCCTTCAAAAACAGCCAGAAAGCTTGGAGCTGTGATTGACGATAAGCTGGATTTCACAGACCAGATTACTAAAACTGCCCGGTCCTGTAGATTTGCATTATATAATATTAAGAAGATCAGCCCATTTCTCTTGGAACATGCAACACAACTCCTTCTTCAGGCTCTTGTTCTGTCCAGACTTGACTATTGCAATGCTCTCTTGGCAGGTCTTCCAGCCAGTTCCATCAAACCTCTACAATCAATCCAACACGCTGCTGCAAGATTAATCTTTAATGAGCTGAAAAGAACACACGTCACACCTCTGTTCATCAATTTTCACTGGCTACAAATAGCTGCTCGCATTAAATTGAAGGCATTAATGTTTGCCTACAGAACCACCTCTGGCTCTGCACCCCTTTACCTAAATGCATTACTTCAGACTTATATGGCCTCTAGAAGCTTGCATTCTGCAAGTGAACAATGCATTACTGTACCATCCCAAAGAGGCACAACATCACTTTCACAGACTTTTTCATTAACTGTTCCCATCTGGTGGAATGACCTGCCCAACTCAATCCGAGCAGCTGAATCCTTACCCATCTTCAAGAAACGGCTAAAAACACATCTCTTCCATCTTTATTTGACCCTCTAACTCTAGCACTCTCTATTCTAATTGTATATTTTATCTAATCTGTCTTCTTTTTATTTAAAAAAAACACACAAACATTTGACCCTCTATCAATTGCATATTTATTCTCTAACTGCTAGATTTTCTTATAAAACTAACACTATGTTTCATGTTTCTATATTTTACATACTCGTAAAAAAAAAAAAAAAAAACTTTCTTAATTTACTGCGTTAGGCTAACCAGGACTTGTAATAGCACTTGCATATTGTTGCTCTTTTGTTGGTTTTGATTGCTTCTATAATGTCCTTATTTGTAAGTCGCTTTGGATAAAAGCATCTGCTAAATGACAAAAAAAATAAAAAATAATAATAATAATAATTATCTCGGCAAAGGAGAAGTGCTCACTAACACAGATTAAGACAGATCTGTGAACAATATTTGAGAGAAATAGGCATTTTGTGTACATAGATAAAGTCTTAGATCTTTGAGTTCAGCTCATGAAAAATGGGGGCAAAAATGATTTTATTCAGTTTTTAATTGTATAATTTTGTTCAGTGTATATAGTCAAAAATAATAATATATTTGTTTTTATATGTGTACATATACAATATTTGCATGTAAATACATATGAATCATGTACATTGACCTTTTGATTGTTTTCCTATCATTCAAATTCAATTTGAAATTAAGAGTCATGTGGAATTAAGATAATTTAATTTCCAGTTCTGTCATATAATATAATTGGATAAAGTTTAAATATGCATATTAGTTCTCTTTAAAGTTATGTGTATTTTTTTTCTATCCTGACTACACGATGTATAACAAGTACAACCACTTTACTTCTGCAAATAAAATGGCAAACTGCTCCTACCCTTTAGATCTGAAGAAAGGTCTCTACATGTTACATTGTCATTTTCATAATGGAAGAGCAGCCTTCGTTTAAAACCACTACTAGTCTAAAACAATGATTGTGTATACAGTGTCCGTGAAGGAAGTACATTATTGAGATCATTTCTCAATAAACTGTTATTTATGCAAGTCATTTTCCAAAAGCTGAAATGTCACAGGACATTTGTATTGTGAATAATTCCTGACCTTTTTCATCCTGTACTTAATCATGGTTTTGCATAGGCTACTGTCCTCAGAAGTCATGAACATCACTGGCAATTATGTGAAGCTTAACATTTGGATATGATAAACAACGAGCTGCTTCGCAAACAAACCATTTCTAATGACACATTATACATGTCAGACAAGCTCAAATCTATGTCACGGTCCTCATATAGACAGCGGGCAGATGTATTGTTCGGCACACGGCCCTCCACAGAAGAGAAGAGTGGGTGTCTCTGGGATCTTAAATAATTCAGCTCTTTAAATTAGATTTTCCTGACATTAATGAATGTATTAATGAGGCCCATTGACACACTACCTTATGCAAATAAGCTAGGATGCAAGGAGAGAGAACAAAAGTTAAATAGGTCATTGTGAACTTGGAGAGGAGACAGGGGATAAGGGCAACTCTACCAAGCTCATTACTTAATTACAATCGTTGGCCTCCGCAGAGTGTCACAGTAGGGGTTCTGCCTATTTTCATTGTGATTATAATTATACCTGTAACAGTAGAAAATGGTGTGCGCACAAAAGAATAGAACAAGCAATTGTCTAATATATCCTATTTGACAGATATGACCTTCTGTCAAGCACAGACAGAAGATCATCTCCCAAAGCTTAGTGAGCTGCCTACTGGGGCAGTATATGCTACAACATCACAGGTCCTCCAGAGAGCAGAGATCTTAACTGTACTGCCTCAAAACTAACTCTGAGTTGGCATCCTTCATGGAAAGCCCATCCCAGAATGCATTATGCAGTGCTCAGAGAGAAAATAGATCCAAGATGGTTGACAAGCAAAATCAAATTTAATTAATAATATACTGATATTAATTATATTAAAATTATAATAAATTATTACAATTATATAAATAGTTATTAATAATTATGTATATATTATAAATACATAGTATACATTGATTTATTTAATATGTGTTTTCCTTAATTAATTCACATTCATTAATCAATGCGATCATTGATGTCTTGTATTTCAGTGGGTAAATACAACTAAGATTGAGGGCAAATTGAGATAAAACAAACAGGTATATTATAATTATTAAATGCTGAAAAAAACAATAATAAGATTAATTAAAATATAGTCATGCTAATTAGATATAGGACATCATATTTTATACATTGTTTCATTCAATGTATTAATACAAAATTAAATAAAATAAAAATTCAAATCAAATCACTTTTATTGTCACATCACCACTAAATGTGGTGCATTCAAGTGCCTTGGTGAGTGAAATTCTTACGAGCGTGCTCCAGACAGTGCAAAAAAACAAAACACAACAATTTACATATGGACAGTACATATTTACAAACTGTACAGAAGACAATGTGCAAAATACACATACATATACTCAGTACACACAGTGTACTATAAAGACACACTTAGTTCCCTATCTGTCGGTCACTACGAGTTATGTCGTGACGACATAGGGGATTTACTTGGAAGCCCCGATCATCTCTGACTTAAGAGAAAATGCCAATGAAATTGGCTAGTGGACTTTTTGCATACCTGAGCCACTCCCCGTGCACACGGGTATAAAAGGGTGACAGGTGCATCCACTGATTAGATTTTTGCTTCGGAGCCAAGTGGATGAGAAGAGTGCTGATCTCCACAAAGCCTTTCATCTTTGTTTTGTTCTTGGTTGGCGTAACAGTGCGATCAGCAGAGTCCCTCTCATCAGCGATTCCCCTGGGCACTTCAACTAAGAGAGCAAATTCTAAAAGAGCAAATCACAGACGATCGTGTCTTTTTTCAAGATGCCGTTTTGTCCGTGTCCTTCTGGTTGCGGTCGTTTCCAGTCTGCGGATGACGGACACGATCGTTGTCTTCAGTGTCTGGGTTTCCAACACGCTGAAGATGCATTCGTGGATGACTCATGCGCCTGTTGTGGGTGTATGAGCATGATTTCGTTGCGATCTCACCTTCCCTTCATGAAAGGATTGGTACCCTCTGCCGCCACCCGTGTTGGTCTCTACGAGAGCAGAGGATCGCCGGCTGGCGCTCTGGGAAATCTGAGGGCTACAGTAAGAGCCTCTCCGCCGGGTACGCCCCCACGGACCTCTTACTCCTCATGCAGCGAACATCCCATCCAGTTCCCGGGTGATTTCGCTGGTCTGTCCCAAGGGGTGCCCAGCATTTCATTTGGTGCGCCATCTGTAGATAGGTTGTCGATCGCAGCATCAGGGATGGGCTCACGTCCTCTGAGGATGAAGGTGCGGTGGGGCTGCCCCCCTCGGGTGTTGTCGCCACCGCCGCACCGGACCCAGAGCTGACGGCAATGCTTGCCCGGGCAGCCGTGAGCATCGGGCTGTAGGTCAACAGACCGCCCAGTCCCGAGCCCTCGCGGCTGGACGATTGGTTTCTCGGAGCAGGGCGCGGCTTACAACCGCGCCCTGCCCGCCTTTCTTCCCGGAGGTGCATGAGGAGCTGACGAAGTCGTGGATGGCCCCTTTCACGGCCAGAAGCCCCTCGTCCGCCTTCTCCATCCTCACTACCCTCAACAGCGGAGTGGCCAGGGGGTACGCGGGCATTCCCCAGGTGGAGAGAGCGATCGCGGTGCACCTGTGCCCACGAAATGCCGCCACTTGGAGGAACCGTCCGCGTCTCCCGTCCAAGGCCTGTAAGCTGACAGCCGCTCTCGCAGCCAATGATTATAGTGCTGCGGGCCGGGCAGCCTCCGCCCTGCACGCCATGGCTATCCTGCAGGTTCACCAAGCCAAGGCACTTAAACAGGTGCACGAGGGTAGTACCGATCCGGGGTTGATGCAGGATCTGCCAACGGCGACTAACTTCGCATAACGAGCGACGAAAGTCACAGCGCGGTCCCTCGGGAAGGTGATGTCCACCATGGTGGTCCAGGAGCGCCATCTCTGGCTCAACCTGGTAGAGACGAAGGACGTCGACAAGGCACACTTTCTCGACGCCCCCATCTCCCAGGCAGGGCTGTTCGGCGACACCGTCGAGGGCTTTGCCCAGCAGTTCTCGGCGGTACAGCAGCAGACGAGGCGATCCAGCACACCTGCCCCGGCGTGATGCACCATCCACCACTGCCCCCGGGGCCAGGCCTCAGTCTGCCGTCGCCCCGTGGGCCCCCTTCTGTTTCCTCCAGAGCTGCTCCGCCCCAGGCCGAATCGATACCTTGGCCGGCGCATCGAGCCTCTCGCAGGAGAGCGGCGCCCCCCGCGTCCCAGCCAGGCCCCAAGTCGTCCAGGAAGTCGACGAAGCGGCCCTGACGTGGGCAACCTGGAGATGTTGGAATTTGCTCTTTCTCAGGAGACGGCGAGAACAACGCTGGTCCTTCCCCTGGTTACGGAAGGTGGGCATCAGGATCCTGAACTACCTCGACGATTGGCTTATCCTAGCCCAATCCAGAGAGCAGTTGGGCGATCCCAGGGACTTGGTGCTCTGGCACCTCAGCCAGTTGGGGCTTCGGGTCAACTGGGAAAAGAGCAAGTTAGACTCGGTGAGTATGACGGCACGCCTATCGGAGGAACGTACCCAAGCAGTGCTGAACTGCCCGAGTTCCTTCAGAGGCAGGAATGTGGTACCACTGAAACAGTTTCAGAGGCTCCTGGGGCATATGGCATCCGATTGGAGTAGTGCTTTCTTTCCTGCAAGAAAGGTTGGAGCGTAGGCTGTCACCCTCCACCTTGAAAGTGGAAGTCGCAGCTATCGCTCAACACGATGCAGTGGATGGCCGGTCCCTAGGAAAGCATGATCTCATCGTGAGGTTCCTGAAGGGGGCCAGGAGGATGAATCCCTCCAGGTCTCCCCTTGTGCCCTCTTGGGACCTCTCTATCATCCTGGCTGGACTTCAGAGTGGCCCCTTTGAGTCGTTGGACTCAGTCGAGCTGAAGTTCCTGTCTCTTAAGACAGCGCTCCTGACCGCGCTCACTTCCATCAAATGGGTTGGGGACCTCCAGGCGTTTTCGGTAAGCGAAGATTGCCTTGTGTTCGGGCCGGTCTACTCTCACGTTGTCTTGAGACCCCTGCCTGGATACGTGCCCAAGCATGCAAGCACTGCCCTCGGAGGAGGCAGTTCCAGCCTTAGCGTTGCTGAGTACCGTAAGAGCATTGTGCATATACGTGGACTGCACCCGGAGCATCAAGGTGGTGGCCGTTGCCTTGGCGTACCAGTCGCAAGGCGAGCCGTGCCCCCTTGGGGTGAGGGCTCACTCCACCAAGAGTGTTGCCTCCTCCCATGCGTTGGTGCATGGCGCCTCTTTGGCAGACATCTGCAGAGCTGCGGGCTGGGCGACACCGAACACCTTCTCCGGTCAGCCCCTTTACTGGGCTAGGTGTCTGTATGGCCTGATTCCCCTTCAGGTAATCCCATATGTGTATTCTTCCACGGTAAGGTTTCCCTCACGGTAAACCTGTGTCTTCCCTGTGACAGAGCTTCTGTCAGGTTCTGCTGGCAGCCCTCCTCCCTACTCCTAGGTAGGATCTGCCCCAGAGTGCAGTCGTATGTAGTACTGCCCCAAGCCTAGGCCAGTCCATATCAGTGTCTCCACATGTTACCTCACTTCGGGCAGGATGTGGCCTCCGTATCGCCCTTCTCTGGAAGGCTCGCTTCCCTGCCGTTACGGCAAGCTGTAACAACAATTTGGAAAGACCTGAAGCTGTCTTTCACTGGAGGTCGAAATCCCTTCCGATTCCGTGGGGAAAGGAACAGCGGCTTTGGCTTCAGCAGCGATGTACTCAGTGGTCCCGGTGGGCACCAAGGTTAGCGGATTTGCGCTAGGGCGGTAGGAAGGTTGCAACCTCTTGCATGGCATTTGTCTGTCACGCACTCGCTTGTCAACATCTGCATGCCACAAGGTTGTGACGGGGTTCAGCTTGTGGCGCTTTCCATAGGACCCCTATGTCGTCACGGCAGAACTCGTAGTGACTGACATATAGGGAACATCTAGGTTACGTACATAAACCCCATTCCCTGATGGAGGGAACGGAGACGTTATGTCCCCATGCCGCAATCTTGAACGATCGTTGGTTGACAGGGACTCGTCTCGGCTCCTCAGCGTAAACTCTAATCAGTGGATGCACCGGTCGTCCTTATATATGCACGGGGAGTGGCTCAGGTATGCAAAATCCACTAGCCACTGGCGTTTTCTCTTAAGTCAGAGATGATCGGGGCTTCCAAGTAAATCCCCTATGTCGTCACGATATAACGTCTCTGTTCCCTCCATCAGGGAACGGGGGTTACGTACGTAACTTAGACGTTACCAATACACATTATTCACTGTATGTACACGTCTGTATTATGTACACATCTATACATAGTAATATGTAAAGGTGCAACAGATTATAAATTTACAGCAGATTGGTTGTGCAACAGATAGTTGTGCAAAGGTGCAATAGATTATGCATATGCAATATCGTGGATGTGCTTTGTATGGTGTCCAGTGCATGTAGTCCGGTAGAACTGTGTTAAAGTGCAGTGCATGGCATGTTGTGTAAGTGGGAGTGTGATGTAGGGTGAATTAGTTCTGACTGTTCATTAGCCTGATAGCTAAGAGGGAAAAAGCTGTCCCTCAGTCGGCTAGTGCGGGATCGGATGCTGGGGAGACGTCTCCCTGAGGGCAGCAGAGAGCAGTCTGTGGGACGGGTGGCTGGAGTCTTTGATAATCCTCCGGGCTTTCCTTGTACACCACCTGGTGTAGATGTCCTGGAGGGAGGGAAGCTCGCTTCTTCTTCTTCTTCTTCTTTTTGTATTATTGTTTTGTGTGTGTGGACACATTTTATTGTTTGTTAATAAATACAAAGTTTAAAATAACAGCATTTATTCCAAATAAAAATATGTTAGTACATTATACATTTATTTCATATTATTATTATTATTATTATTATTATTATTATCAAGTTAATGTGTGCTTGTTGAATACAATTATTAATTTCTTAATAATTTCTAAAATACAAAGCCCAAAAAATGTCACAAAAGATAAAGTCAGCACTTGGAGGATTCTGTTTAGCCAAAATCTTAATGCAGTATTAATGTAAACAACCACCACATGTGACAACAGGTTGTATCTATTAGGATTCAATACAAGGAGCATGGGTCAGAGTTTGTATAATTACAAAATAATGAGTTTAAATGTATCACATTAGAAGTGTTTCTTAAGGTGATAAGCAAATGACATGCATTTGGATATGTAAATATTGAACAATAGTCATTATTAAGTGCCATTTTTCAACCTGATGACTACTTAACTTACCCTTGTAATGCACCGAAAGATCATTTTATTTTGTAAAGAGAGATTAATCACTGAAAAGAACATAAGTTGGTGAGGGCAGCACTACACAGCCCTTCTTACTGAAGATCCAGCGGTAGAATGTGAGAGATATCTACTTAAAACCAAGCCAAGATGATTTAAATAAAACTATGACTGAGGTGCTTTGTGGTTTTTAAATGGATGTGCCAAAAGCTGCTTATATTCTGTGTGTAGACATGACTACTCCAGACCCTTCTACCACATTTTGAAGTATACACACAGAGTAAACGCATACCATATTTATTGTTTTTGAAATGCTGGATGACCATCTGAGACATTCAGTTGCAATCTATTGAATACATTTATATATAGGCTGCTTTCTCTGTTTTTAGAAACCATGTGTAAACAAACCCACGCTCAAGCTGCTTTCATTTCACAGTCTCACAGTAGTAGAGATAATTAATTAAACGTAAACAAGGTCCAAGGTCCCAGCAAAAGGGAGCATTCACCACCATAATGGTGCCATTAAATGAAACACAGCTATCCACAACATAACAACATTAACAACACTAAACCTCAAGTAATTCTGAATAACAAGTTTTGTACACATAAGGTACTAACCTGGGCTTCGTTTCCCAAAAGCATCGAAGCTTAAGTTGATCGTAAAATGATCGAGCTAATCATCTTCGGACCATATCCCAAAACCAAAAGTAACTTAAGTAGTACTTGACAATCTTCGTAGATCTACGAGTGCTCTGGAGTAATCTTAAATCCCTATGTGCATCGTAAGAAGACAGAATTATGAGGTCACCTGCAGGACAGTCGGCAGATTACACCGTTACCTTTATCCATGTGCAATGTGATTATTTACATTTACATTTATGCATTTAGCAGACGCTTTTATCCAAAGCGACTTACAGTGCATTCAGGCTATACATGTTTTTGTCAGTACATGTGTTCCCTGGGAATTGAACCCACAACCTTTGCGCTGCTAACGCAATGCTCTACCACTGAGCCACAGGATTATGGATTATCCTTTTAAAGGATAATCCTTATGGAAATCCTTTTAAAAGGATTATAATTAAAGCTTTTGATTGTACTTTATTGTACACTTTATTACTCGTTTTTTTATATCAATTAAACAATAAAAATGTCAGAAAAGAAAAAAACTAAACTAATTTACATGAAATTAAATGACTGAACCCCCCCTCTTTAATCTATCTGTATATATATATATATATATATATATATATATATATAAACACACACACACACACACACACACACACACACACACACACACACACTTAACCCTCTAACCCAGTGGTCTCAACCTTGCTCCTGAGAGCTACCATCCTGAAGATTTCAGCTCCAACCCCAATCAAACACACATGAACCAGCTAATCAAGGTATTCAGGGCTACTTGATAATTACAGACAGGTGTGTTGCAGCAGGGTTGGAACTGAAGTCTGCAGGACGGTGGCTCTCCAGGAGCAGGGTTGGAGATCCCTGCTCTAACCCATCAATTGCATGTTTATTATCCAACTGCTATATTTTCTTGAAAAAACTAACACTAGCTTTCTTTTTTTCTATTCTACTTGTTTCTTATATAATAAAAAAACCTATAAAAAAACACAATGTTTCTTTTTTTTCGATATTAAATCTAATCGTTTTCTTAAAAAAAAAAAAAAAACTTTCTACGTGTAGCCTACTGCGTTAGGCTAACCAAGACTTGTCACAGCACTTGCATGTTGTAGCTCTTTTGATGGTTTTGATTGCTTCTATTGTCCTGATTTGTCAGATAAAAGTGTCTGCTAAATGACTAAATGCAGAGGTAAATTATATTATATTAGCTGAGCTGTCTGGAACGCAGCATTAGGTTCAATAAACGAGCGTGTACATACGAGCCATTCCATACATTGACATTTCAGACCAACGGGTAGCGACTCCTAAGTAGCACTTAAAGCATGGCTACATGTGATTGTGTTAAGTGCATTTTTGGGAAATGCACATGAAACAATAGCGAACATTCATAAAATGACTCGTAGAAAATACTCTTAAGCTCTAAGATCAATCGTTATTGGCACTTAGGACATTTTTATGGGTGGTCGCCTCCAGCCAGTAGACTATATACCTACTACTACCAATCTTCCCTTGATGAAAGCTCTGGCCACAGTGCATTAGCTACGCACACTTAATTCACTTATTTAAATGTAAGGGCTTATGGGTATTTATTATTAGATGCAATCTGGTGCAACCTTTATTATTTCATTTTATTTATATTTATTTATTGACATTCTTTTGGCGCTTTTCCACTGCATGGTACGGTACGGCTCAGTTCGGGTCGGTTTGCATTTCCACCGCAGTTTAGTACCGCTATAGAGTGGGCGGGATTATTCACGCGTCGTTATAATTGCGCCGCCTCTACTGCCATGACATCATCGTAAACGCGCCACAAACAAACTCACGACAAAGAAAGGAGACGGAATAGTGTTCTTCACTCTCTGCATGTGGATGTTTTTAACAGCAATGGAGAGGTCTATGAGAATTAGGGATGTGCATTTTAAGCAAAAGTAATATTCGATAATCGCTGTGTATTATTGATTACTATTCGAAAATCGCACCCCTCCCGCGCATGTACCCACGCACACGCTCACACACACACACACACACACATAAACATAAACAGAGAGGGGAGAGAAACCATTCAGGCTTTCAATCTGTAAGATAACCGTTTAATTAATTCGAGAATAGTCTATTTTAACCTGAGCCAATTAATGGTCGTAACTTATGATTGCTGAAACATATTAATATAACATAACCGAATGAGGCATTTATTAACAGAACAGTCCGTCCATTGTCAACTGCGTATAAGGTTAGGACAGTTCTATTTTAAAAATGAGCATGAACATTCATAATATAAAAAACGTAACCGTTTGATTAATTAATGAATGAATATTATGGCATATAAACATATTACGCATGTTATATGTTTTTATTACGCTAAACAGAATATCATTCTTAAAACATTATGCGCTAAAACATTGTGAACAGCCTGAATGACGGCACTTATTATGTGAACATTAATTTGAACGTGTCATATCAATAACCTATTTCATATATATATATATATATATATATATATAATCATTTATTTGAATTAGCGAGAGAGAGAGAGGGGTATGAAAGTTGCGCGTGCGTGTGCACCTGCATCTGCGCGTCTCTCTATACAAGCAATGAGGCTTAGTTACTTCAAAAACAGCGATTTCACCCCCTCATTGCAGAGAAACATAAAGTTGCGAGTCAGTAGCCTATCGAAGATATTTTACTAAGAAACAGTTTCCGTGCTGTTTGTGCGCTGCGCGGCGCGATCTCAGATATCTGTGTGCAATATTGTGTGTGCGCGTGCGCCTATGAAAGCAGCGTAGCCTCTGAATATAGTTTTGGTTTAGCTACAAACCCGAGCCCGAAGCTATCCATTAAACATTAACCCAACCCGAAAGCATTTCGGGACCCGCGGGCTCGGGTCGGGAAGCAGACCTCTATCATGAACAGCCTGAATGACGGCACTTATTATGTGAACATTAATTTTAACGTCTGTTTTCATAACAATAACCTATTTCATATATTAAATGTTCACATGCTCTGGAAGAAGACGAGAGTGCAATCTGTTCACACTTAGTCCGGGGAACTTTTAATTGAAACGAGGGAACGAATATTCCTGCAGCTTTTCAGAATTCTCCGCCTGAGTCCGAACGGAGCCCGTGTCTTTCTCTCTCTCTCTCCTCCCCATTACACAGCTGCTATTGCAGCCATTAAAATAGTTCCGAATAATTAGTTTCGTTTCTTTATTAATTTAATTCAGAAATATGATTGGAACATTTTATGTTTTTAACCCTTTAACGCGTACGATCACACCGGTGTGATCAGTCTTAGCTGGTCCCAGAAGCGTACGATCACACTGGTGTGATTAGATAATCAGTGCATCACGTCATCAACTGCCAAATTCAAATCTGCTTTTTTGGCGCTGAGCCAGATCGGACGCGCTGAGCGCTTGTCATATTATCACAACCATTCAGTGTTTTCAACCATATAATGCTTATTTTAGGCTTCAGACATTTAAACATGCATAAGTACAAGCAAAACCATACATTTATAGTTTGTAAAATACATGCTGATTTCTATGGAAACGGCAATAATGATCATTACAAATATAATCTGACGACATGTTTTATTGATATCATATACAGATTGTGTATGTAACTATAAAGTTTACTCTGCTCTTCTTCCAGTTTAACCGAGACTTACTTTAACGTGTTTCGAGAGGAGAGGATTAATTTACGTGTTGTTTATCCCACAGCTAGGATTCAGCGCAAACTAACATGGCGGCGCCCATCAGCCGGTATAGATCAACTAACACGGTCATTATAAGAGTGTTTAAACTACCAAATACATTTACTTGCACATATTTCAGAATCGGAATATCAGATATTTCATAATATAGTGAGCATGTTTGTGAATATTTTAAATAAAAAAGATAAATGAAATAAAAAAGTGATCCACATGTCATACAGAGCTATGTGGCTGCGTGCGTTGTGTCACATGACAAGCATGACGCGTCGCCATGGAAACAATAAGGGATACGTTCTAAAATAACGGTCGCCTAAAAAAACTCACGCTGGGGGCTCAGATAGAATATTTTAAACTCACGTGCGAAAGGGTTAATTTCAAGTTTTTGTTTTTTTAAATACCAGCGGCCAGCGCAAGTTTGATCAGTTTATCTTTCTCAAATAAATAACTAAATAAATAAGATTAATGTCATATTTGAAGAATAAAGTCAAAATTACAATAATAAAATCATGTTATATTGCGTGAAGTTAAAGTGAAAATTACACCTGAATACTCCGCTAATAAAAAAAAAAGTCTGTGGCATCCAACCTGTCATTCTTCACATTTAACACGAAAAACAGCACAAATATTTTTTACATAAATATTTATGGTTATCAACCAGTGGAATATTACATTATTTATTCAACAAAAAAACTGAATGCAGCGAGCTCGTCACGACTTCATAAGTGGGAAACCGGACGTTTCTGATAGCACGTGAATGTGGCAGAGAAGCGCTCTCGCTCAGCTCAGGGGAGTGCATCGTTTTGTTAACTTTGTGGTTTATTATTTTGAGTTATTTTTTGATGCTGAAACAAACGGCCCTCTCTCTATGTATTGGCTTAACAGATCTATTGTTCACGCAATCAGGATGCACGTATCAGAAGTTCCGTGCTCCGGCGCGGTTAGCGCTCACACTATGTGTGCCGCGCCAGAGTCCAAATGAACCGCACTCTGGCCCACCTCTTACAACCAAGCCAGGGCCTGCTAAACAAACCGCGTCCGAGCGCGTCACGGAGTGATCACTTTACTCAAACGAACAGGGCTTTGGGGCTCAGACGCGGCTCGGGGATGGTTCAAAACACCCAGTGTGGGTAAACCTTTAGAAAATAATCGCATAACCTAATCGATATTCTATAATTAAATTGACTATTCGAATATTCGAAAATCGTGACCCATCCCTAATGAGAATGCTTGTGATTTACCCCCAGCAGCAGAGACTGTGGTGACAGTGACACGGGCTGTAGAGGAGGAGAGCAGGGATGTTCGTGCAGGTGTGCTGCGTTACTTGATTAGTTAACTATTCATGCAGCGTGTTCTGTAAAGTGAATTATCAATAAACTTTTGAATATTTCAAAATGTACAATGTATCCCTTGTTTTTATTTATTTATGTGATGGTTTTTATAATCGCGGCATTATAAATCGCGCATTTGTCTTTTTCAAGAAGTTCATTACGTGCTCATACAATGATACATATTTAATATAGTCTAAAGGTACACTTATTCGATCAGATTGTTTTTAATTGAAGCAAAACACAGATACAAAGGTAAAAATATAAACAGAAAACATACTCTGAAAATATAGCAAGTTCAAAAGTAACCCAGCCGGCATTTCAACGTTGTTTCACCGTTGAAACAACGTCAGGTACCATGGTTGAATCAACGGTGAATTACCTTTCGATTTTGCAAAACGGATCAACGTTGATATTGTGACGTCGTTTCACCTCGGAAGCAACAACGTTGATTCACCGTTGAAATCGCGACGTTGTTTCACTTACCTCTCGGGTTATTGAATCAACGTTGATATTGTGACCCTGTTTCACCGGCGTACCTTTCAAAGGTCGATCGTCGTTAAATGTCCAAGCAAGCATTCACTTTTGAAATTGTTAATATTGCAATTTAGCTTAAACGTCAACACCGAGATGTAAACTATGATTTTCGGTGCATATTTCGTGTTTTCAGTAACTAATAAATCTTGCTGTACATGATTTGCAATCAGACGGCATAAAAAAAAAAAAAAATGGAAAAAACCCATTCTAACAACTAGATGTCCATAAATCTACAGTGCAGGGATGAGATGCTTCATTTTCTAAAGAAAAACATTTGAACAATTATGCCAAATGGAAAAAAATTCTTAGAATTTAAATATACAGTATATCTATATTGTACATTTACACTTTCAGACTTTCTTGAGAAATTTTCACTCAACAACAAAGCACTTTCTTAAGGGTTTAATGATATATCATAATGCAGAGGAAAAAGCTTTCATTCTAGTTTCATACACACTGCAAAGATTCACACAACATATATAAATAAATAATTATAAATATAGTTTGGAAACTTGCTCAAGTCTGTTTGACCAAAAATACATAGACCATAACACTAACAAACACTAAAATCTTACAATTTCCAAACTTCTGACCAACATATGTACACATTTTAACATTCAAAAATATCAACAATTAAGTGAAAAGGAATCCAAGTAAAAGTAAGGAAAGTTTGTAGAACTAGTAAGAAGTGATGTGTACAGTCAGTTGAGAGAGTGTGTGTGAGAGAGGATGAGTGTGAGTGAGTTGATGAGTGAGTGTGAGCATGTGTGTGAGAGAGGATGAGTGTGTGTGTGTGTGTGTGAGAGAGAGAGAATGAGTGTGTGAGAGAGTGTGTGTGTGAGTTGATGAGTGAGTGTGTGAGTTGATGAGTGTGTTTGTGTGAGAGAGTGAGTTGGTGAGCATGTGTGTGTGAGAGGATGAGTGTGAGAGTGAGTTGGTGAGTGTGTGTGCATGTGTGTGAGAGAGAGAGTGAGTTACTAGAACTAGTAAGAAGTCATTTGTAGAACTTTACATTTCTCTAGCAACAGTCAATAAAAAAAAAATAGGTATCTTCAAGGAAGAGTCTTCTTACGGCCATCACCACCCATCCTCTCTGGTGCAAAAAAAAGGTGTCTTCAAGGAAGAGTCTTCTTACGGCCACCACCACCCATCCTCTCTGGTGCAAAAAAAAGGTGTCTTCAAGGAAGAGTCTTCTTACGGCCACCACCACCCATCGATGCTCTCTGGTGCATATTTTAAATATTTGGACATGGCCTCCATTACTTTTGTACTTGTTGTGTTGTGTGCATTGATGACTGCATATAAAGAGAAAAATCAAAACAGCCCAGATCAAAAACAATTCTATACATTTATGGAAAAGCTTTTAAGGATGTAAAAGTTATTAGGATCACAATTGACCTTATGCACAGTAGCTTCCCTGTTTTCGATAAGCCAGCTCAGTCATTCTCGCATATTATACATCATACATGTCTGTGCAGTGCTGCTTCAAGTCAAACACCTATTGTGTTTTGTTGGGAGAGCACAACAGTTCTTCTGTGGCTTTAGAGGTAATATTACACGATTTGTTTACGATTTTGCTAAATCAGACAATATTGTGTCTAATACCACAATATTAACTTTTATTATCGCAACTGGTCAGTGTTAAAAAAAATGCTGGGAAAATCACTTTATGTAATTGGATTAGTGTGATTACTGATATCTTAAAAAATATATATATAAAAAATTAACCCATTAACTTCCAAAGCTGCTACATAAGAATGACTTTCTACTTTGATAGAAATGTAGTGGAGTGAAAAGTACAATATTTGTCTTTCAGATGTAGTGAAGTTAGTCATACGTTTCCAGAAAAAATTATACTCAAGTAAAGTACAGATCCTCAAAGTGTACTTAAGTACAATACTCAAGTAAATGTACTTTACTACTATCCGCCTTTGCTCACTGCCTTCAGGATCTGCCTCAGGTCAACAATGATGTGATCCAGATACACTCAAAGGCTTCATCAAGCAAACAGGAGAAAGGACTTAAGTTGTACATTTCTAGTTAGATCCATGAATATGAAAGTAACGAGGTTTTTGAGCTGGCTTATATTACTGCAGATCTAAATCAGAACGTTCTGTGCATAAGGTCATTTAGGTGACAAAAAGAAATGTGCACAAATATCTTGCATAGAAAAAAAAAACACTACGAGAGGCATAAAAACTAAATTTAACTTCCATTAAAACTTGTTACATGACCAATAAAATGACTTGATGAAATTGTTAATGATAATTTGTGTTAATTAGTGGTAATCCAAATGACACTCCAACACAAATATCAATGGGTTGTTCAACTCTTATTTGAGGAAGAGTTCAGGAAAATGTGTTAAAATTGGGTTTTCACTACGTTATTCTTTTATAACGTTTATCATCTCTAAATATCTTTCATAGCTTTTCACTACATTATTCTTTTATAACGTTTATCATCTCTGTAAATATCTTGGCAAAATGATTGTGTTTAGTACAGAAAAATACCGATTTGCCCAACATTAGTCTCGTTAAACTATTATTTGCTCAGACAACTTGCAAAACAGTAAAACTAACATGGAAAAAAATCGTGATAATATTGTGAATCATATTTCTGAAAAAAAAACCTCCATAGGATATGTTTTTCCATATCGCCCATCCCCAATTTCTTTCGTGCTCTTTCCCTTGGCTAGTCTCGCTTCCAGTCTCGCGATATTACCCTGAATGGACAGTAATGACAGTTAAACGGAAAAAATATCTTACGTACACTTTTGCTTGCTGAAATTTTGAATCTGTGTGCACACGTATAATGTCTGAAAATCGTCGTAGCAACCGCAAAAGCACAAAACGACACTGAAGCGGCAAGAGTAACGTTAAGTTAAGCCTCAATCGACAACTGTAAAAGTAAGTTAGGCCTCCGCGACACATGTGGAAAAGCATTCCCTGAATTAGTTCAACAAACTGTGCAATTACAATTCTCCAAGCACTCACATAATGCGTTTAACTCATGACCTTGCGTATATTTGTGAAATCAGACTTACCTTTTTCAACCCGCGCTCTCCCTCTTTCTCTGGCTAACGTTAGTCTCACCTCCAGTCTCGTGATATAACGTTAATGTACCTGAATCGACATAAATAATGACAACGACTGTTAAACAGGAACAAATGAGCTTATGTAATTTAGTTTTTTGAAATTATGAATTTGTTTAAAATAGTCTAACCTTTTCCTCTGAAAATCGCCCGTGTGCGCAGCAACTCTCTCACTTACAGGCTCAGCGACCTCACTCAGAAAGGGTCAGGATAACGGTCATATTTTCAAACTTAAAATGGCGCACAGTTTCATTGGCCAGTTTCATGAATGACAGACAGATTAACCAATCATGATCAAAGCAAATAAGATTAAATAACCAATAGAAATTGTTTCAGCGTGGTAAGCAGCGCAATGTGTTTAGTTTTATTGTTGATAATATTTATACCAGAAGTTTTCATGATAAAATGTAAAATGATGATAAAATAATAATAATGATCTTAATAATAATTTAAAAGGCAGAAATGATTTATTCTGTACATACATTAAGTGATTCAACATACAGATCTTGTAAAAAAACAAAGTTGTTTTATAAGTGTTTTTATTACCCTTTTTCAACCATTAAGCATTAAACATTATTTCAACGTAGTTTCAACATTGAAACAACAACTGTCATTTTTTCAACCATATTTCGACGTTGAAGGTTGGTCATGTACCGGTTGGTTTTCAAGCATTAAACATTGTTTCAACGTTGTTTCGGCGTCGTGCCATCAAGTTGTCGTGCCGAGAGTTCCTCTCGTTGATAGCCGAGGAGCGGATTGAGCGAGAGCTTGATGGCAGGAAGTTCAGACGTTCAGAAGTCAAATTTCGGAAGTTCAGACGTTCCGAACTTCCTCAACAGACAACGACACTGCTATTTTGTGGTTGATGCAAAAATGTGCGTTTGTTTAAACAGAAGTTGCGTCCGATCCTTCGCTGGCTGTGCTGATTTAAATCTAGCGGGTAGGACTGTAGAGGAGGGTCTCGTGTCGCAAGTTCAGTGACGAGTAATGACGATTTTCTCCGGCCAATCAGTGATCAGCAGAGTTTACTCACGTTTTGGTAACGATGCGGCTCGATGGAACCTCGACCGAAGTGGTACTAAAAAAGTATCAGGTACCAGGTACAGTACCCAGTGGAAAACCCCCCAAAAGTGAACCGTACTGTACCGTGCTGTACCATGCAGTGAAAAAGCGCCATTTGTGTACTCTTAAAACGTTTGAATGCAGTAAGATATTTCTTTGAAATAAATTAATAGTTTTATTCAGCCAGGTTGCATTCAATTTATCAAATGTTACAATGTTAAAAAATGAATGAATGAACGAACGAATGAATGAATAAGAAAAAATGAATGAATAAATTAATGGATGAGTGAGTAAGTGAATGAGTGGATGAGTGAGTGAGTGAGTGAGTGAGTGAACGAACAAATATACTTTTTTTCAAATAAATTGCTCTTTCGAACATTCTATTCATTAAATAATCCTGAAAAAAAATGTTAAGCAGTGTAACTGTTTTCAAAATTGATAATAATAATTCATGTGTGGCTCAGTGGTAGAGCATTGCGTTTATTTCGCAAAAGGTTGTGGGTTCGATTCCCAGGGAACACATGTACTGATGAAAATGTATAACCTGAATGCAATTGTAAGTCGCTTTGGATAAAAGCGTCTGCTAAATGCATAAATGTAAATGTAATAATAAATGTTTCTTGAGCAACAAATCAGATGATGATGAGCTTTATTTGTCACATACACAATTATACAGAGTATAATGAGGAGTGAAATGTGTTCTCTGCATTTAACCCATCCAAGTGTACACACTTGGAGCAGTGGGCAGCCGACTGTGCAGCGCCCGGGGAGCAGTCGTGGACTTCATGCCGGAGCCGGAATTCAATCCCACAACCTTGGGTTACCTCGGGTTTCAAGCCCAACCCTCTATCCACTAGGCCACGACTAAAAAATCAGCTTTAAATTACAGGAATAAAAAAATATAATAACAAAACAAACAAATACATAAATAAATAAATAGTATTAATAGTATTGTGAAATATTATTTAAAATAACTTTTTTTATATGCATTTATGTATTTATGTATGTATTTTTTAAATAAATGCAGTCATAGTTGTAAACATATATTATATACTTATTCAAAAAATAAACAAACAAACAAACACACACATTAACTAATGTATTAATTCATTATAAATTAGGGTAGTGTATATATTCCACAGATTTTTTTTTTTACTAATTTTGATAATGCATTTTATTGTGACAATAACATAAATTGTTTAAACGATGTGTAAAATCGATTTTTAATCTGACAAAATATATATTACTGTGATTAATCACTTTGCCATTCAACCTAACTCTTAGCTTTCATGCTTTAAAAAAAAAAATATTTACAAATGTTAAATCCTTACATATATGTGATATTTCGTGTTTGTACATTGTGGTGTGACAAATCACAAAACCCCAAATAAAAACCTGACCAATGATTTATTATGAAAATGAAATTTTTGATAGGTGCTTTTTCACTGCGTCCTAATAATTTATCATCCTTCCAAAAAGAAGGTGTTTGAAGAAAAAAAGTAATTTTCTGATTACATGGAAGGTGCAACTCGAGCATTAAGCGTATTACCTTTCCTGGGCTTGGCTGCGTTGCCTGGAGAATTGCCAAAGACATGGTGAAAAGCATGGAGCAGTATATCTCCCTCACCCGCACTTACTGCACGAGTCACATTATATTTGAGTATGAATTGACATCTTCCATTACTCAATAGAATATTTGCACATTTTCACTTCTATTGTATCCCACTTTCTCCAATCCATCTGCGATTGCTTGCTTTAGCAATTTCCGGCAATGCCTGGATGTTATGCCTGCAGCACATTATTCTCCATGCTTGGTTTAAGAAAGCATAGCAAATGAAGACAAGTGAAATCCAAATATGTTTGATGTCTTAAGGTGTCATGATTAACACAGTCTGCTTGGATTATGTATGGACTCAAATGCTAAGGAGTCTAATAGTAGATAAGAAGTGGCTGGCAGTAATCGCTCCGATGCATTATTTCTCTTGCCTTTAGCAGGATATTTAAAGAATCCAGCACCAGGGATCAAATCATTACCAGATTATAAAGTGGGCGTAAGCCAACATTTTGATGCTTTTATGGCTCAAAACGTTCTGGGAAGTTTTTCAGAAGATGTATCCTTTGGGTTAGAACTTTCATAAAGATGCCATTATTTCATGGAATCTCACATTGCTTTGAAATGTTACATATGGCACAGAGCCTTACATGAGAAAACGCTTAGTGTCACAATTTCAACATATATTACTGCAAGTTTCTAAGAATCAAAGAATAATTACTTTAATTCACTAAATCCCTTCATAATAATGAAGGATGTCCGACTAGACATTAAAAATACATTTTAAAAGAACAAAGACATGAAAAAAGAGCAAACAGGAAAGAGAAAAAAGTCTATAATACCTGGAGAATGTTGTCTTCCCTTTCATCTAAACATTTAATCTAAATAGAAGTTTCTTGGCTGGAGCATGAGTGCAATTTAAATGTTTTGTTATCCTTGCATTTAATTGATTTTATTTTACGTATTTTAATAATTTAAACAATTAAATTAAATTTAACTTAACTTAATGTAATTGTAGGCAGATGACATGCTGAATAGATATTCAGTCTATAATTTTATTTTATTTTGAACCTAAATCTAATTTGACTAATACTGTCAGATACTTGTGACTTGTGTCTAACACAGTACACATAACAAAGCTTTAAAAACATAAATAAATGAATGAACGAACGATCGAATACATAGATAAATTTATCTATGATGAGATGAAATAGAAATAGAAAAAGAATAAATGTATCTATGATGAGATGAAATAGAAATATAACTTTTATGTTGCTTGCAAAACACACATCATCTGCCAATGGCTGACAACAGAGAAATATGCCCCCCACACCCCACCCCACCCCCAGCAGCTAACTGGATCATGCTAACCAGTGAAACTCCGAATGCTTGGAAGGCACAGAAATCAATGACAGTTCCCCATCAGTCTTTGATCTTTTCCTGGTGCCTAACCCAGATCCTCCCCCGGGAGCCCAAAGAGCCTTCCGGAATCCCAGCTCATCTGCATTAAGCATTGATCACCACACAAAACCACCCACTCTGTCATTAGTCATTTACGGTCTGGAGCACAGACTCTCCAAGGTCATCCCTGGCATTCTGACATCATTCAGAACGGCCCACGGGAATATGGCCTAATCAAATTAGACTGATTATTTCAAACTCAGATCTCTTCATCATATGGAAGGGCCCTAAAGTGTGTGCTCTACATTAGCGTGTTGTGATCTGGATTGATTATTCACTTCAGACACACAGTGGAAACATCAGCGGAAATGGACGAGCTGGAGGCTTTTTCAAAGGGTCAAGAGCTGGCTGGTTATATGGCCTCATTAGCCTCTGCTAGCAGATGTCGCGACTACTTTCTATGATTCTGAAAAGCATCTTTTCCCATTCAATATTTATTCATAATTACCCATGTAGCCAACCCTTTTTTAATAGCAATACTATACAGTAAGGGCCTTTATAAGGGTTTTTATATATATGAAGAGCTCTTTTCCAAGAAGAGCTCTTCATATATATAGATATAGATATATATAACAAAATGAAAGAGAGAGTTCACCCTTTGTTTATTATTATTTTGTTTAAGTTGTTCTTATTGTGAATGACTGAATTTCCCTTCCCCCCATTTTGTTTTTTTTATTTGCTCCCATTTTATATTAGGTGGCCTTAACTACTATGTGCTTACATTTCAATTAATAATTGGGTACGATGCACTTGTTGTGTACATACATGTTTTACATTGTACTTATATATTTTTAAAATACCTATATGTAATTACATCTGTAATTAATTTATGTAATTACATTTATAATTACATCGTTGACCCATCCCTTACACCTTAACCCACCCTTAAACCTACCCATACTACCAAATATGTCACTAACCTTACCCGCAAAAGTTTTTTGCAATTCAATATGAACACAATATGTACATTGTACTAATTTCTTTGATGAACACATAATAATTAAGGCTACATCATATAAACTGTGACCATTTATTTTTTTTCAAAACGACATTGCAATATTGCACAGAAGATATTTACCAGTGCCTGAATTTTTTTTTTTATATATATAATTTAGTACACTTGGATGTATGTCACAATATGGAATAATATATCTGTCACTTTATCAATTTCATTGACACTTTAAAAGTGTGCAGTGGACTAATATCTATCCCCAGTTAATTTAAACTTGCATCGGGTATTTTTTTAAGAAGCTAAGAATGAAATTCAAAGGCATTGGACATTCATTTACTTGGCCCTGTGTCAAGAAGTTGAAAGAGTAAACATTAGCTGGAATACTTAGGGGAAAGTCATTCGAGCTGAAAAAGTGGGCTTCTGTCAGCTTGTGTCAGAAAATTAACTATTTAACTCTCCATTATTTTGTGGGGTTATTTTCAGTGCTGATTAGAGCACAGTAATTGTACGCTAATTAGACAAAACAGACTGCATCACAATGCAGCTAATACATAATGGATATGCTGTGCTTTAAAAAGCTTTAACATGTGCAAGCATAGAAGCATTCTATTTTATTTTTCCAATATATACAATTAAAATGAAATCAATCAATCAATCAATCAATCAATCAATCAATCAATCAATCAATCAATCAATCAATCAATCAATCGGTCAAGGAAATAGCAACTTTGAATCATAATTTCTAGAATGGTTTGTTTGTTTGAAAAAAAATAAAAAAGTTGATACACAAACGTATTTTGGAATTTTTCTTTTCATTTAGTGTTTTATTTAATTATATTGTTTCTATTTCACTGACAGTGTTAATCAATGTTTGCTTCTATGTAGTATTTGTAATGGCAGTGAATGGCTGATATTTTCAATAGTCCAAAATAAGTCCAATAAAGGACTTATCACACGGCTCCGTGGGATGAATAAAGCCCTCCTGTAGCGAATCAATGCTTTTTGTAAGAAAAATATCCATATTTAAAATGTTATAAATAGCAATCTCTAGCTTCCGCTAACTGTTGTACGCATGGTCACAATAGAATGCCGTTCCCGTGGATGACATAGGATGTCTTCTTTGGACTATTGGAAAATAAGAGCCAATCACTGCCATTATAAAGCTTGGACGAGCCAGGACATTTTAAATACTACTGATTGGATTCGGTCTGAAAGAAGAAAGTCATATACACCTAGTATGGCTTGTGTGAGTAAATCATGGTGTGATTTCTTTTGGGGTGAACTATCCCTTTAAGGTTAATATAATATTGTATTGTATTGATGCTGTCGTGAGGGTGCTTTAATTTCTTTGCTAATTTAATACTAATATAATGTCAATTTTACTGTAGTGTTAGCCTGATGGTAGTGTTTTGCTTCTTCTTCTTTCATAACAATGTTACGGGGACAAAACAAAACAACTGTTACTATTAAAGTATTCTTTAAGAATCACTTTGTTTAATGACCTTGTCTTCTCTTCAAACTTATAATTTGTATTGCTTAGTTAAAAATATGTTTATTTAATGCAAATTGCATTCAAATGCAACACAAGGCATTATTGTTCCAACAAAACAAAGTAAAAACAGAATGAGATAGAAACAACACCATTGAGGAAAGAAGGTCTCTGTGTTGAAAGATAACATTGAACACAAGTCTTCGGGGAACACTTAAAAGGGTCTCTCTTCACTGTTTATGCAGTTGACATTGTTCAAAAAGGTAACTTTGATAACTTGGCATTTACTTTTCTTTGTTTATTTTCTTATGAGCTGTCCAGGACTTTGTCAGTTGCCTTTCCCTTTGAAAGTGGTAGTCAATCTTCAATTTGCTGCATGGTGCAATGAACACTGTAAAGTCCCTGGACTCAAACAATTGGCATGCATACTATTCAGTAGCAATATGTTGTTTGATAATTTTCCTGTGAGAAGCAACCCCCCCTCCCAACAAATAGTGTCAATAAAACACAAATTTACATATATCAATACACACTGTCCTGAAATGGCATCTTTCAATGAAAAGTCTGATTTGTTTTGTGAATCGATTAATTCAGATGAAGCATTTTTTCAAGTATTTGTTTAATAAAAATTATTATATAATTAGTACATTTTCAACTTGTATATTAGGCCTATACACTCTAAAAATGCTGGGTTAAAACAACCCAACTTGGGTTATTTGGCAACCCAGCACTGGGTAAATATTGGACAGAACACATGCTGGTTATTTTGACCCAGCTGGTTGGGTTAAATGTTTTTACCCACCATACTGGGTTGTTTAATTTAAGTAATCTATTGTTTAAAAAATTATACTGGTTTAACCATTTACTGGCTTAAAATTGGCTGGAAATTAAAAATCACACACATAATTACTAAAGGCAATATCAATAATCAAAATATGATAATTTATTAGTAAGCAAAAACACCCATGGACAAAATACAAGACTGATATAATTTATTTGGGTGAATACAGCATAGTTTCCAATATTACATACATTTAAAATCATTTAATAAGCATTTTAGAAACAAAAAAGGTACATTTAAACCAAAACTACTTTTTCTGAGATTTTAGCCGAGGTGTTTGTGTTGTACAACATAGAAGACAATTTAGCATCCGATAATTTTAACTGTTGGAGAAAATTGTTAATTTAATATACAAATACAAAATACAAATTGTTAAGCTTTTTTGTGCTATTTTTAACTTTTTAAGCTATTCTATCTTGTTATCATGTTATTATCCTGTGAGAAGATGCTTTGCTTAATTATTCACAACAGTATGTGCTGATTTGCTATGACAAACGCTTCAGACACTCTCTCATACTTATATTAATTATCCCGTGAAAGTATTCTCTCAAATGGCCATGGTATTCAGGTGTTTTAATCCGACCTATTGCCACAAGATTATTAACCTGTGGTGTTATGGTTCATTCTGAAGAGCTCTGTGAATTCAAGTATGGTACTGTGATAGGATGCCACCTATACAATAAATCATTTTGTGAAATTTCATCCCTGCTTGTTTATCAACCATATGTTTGTTTGCAAATTAGGAATGCCAATGTCAAGCATGCTACCACTGGACTTTGTAGCAGTGGAAACCTATTCCATGGAGTGATGAATCACACTTCTCATTTGGAGGGTCTGATGGGCGAATCTGGATTTGGCAAACACCAGGAGAATGTCACCTGCCTGATTGCACTGAGCCAACTATAGGGATAATGATAGGGCAATTTTTCAGGGATTAGTCTAGGCCACTTAGTTCCAGTGGAGGGGAATTTTAATGATTCACCAAGACATGTTGGACACTGCTATGCATCTAACTTTGTAAGAACAGATTGGGAATGATTTCTATTATAGCCTGACTGTGCCCCAGTGCACAATGCACTGTCCAAAAGACAAGATTGAATGAGTTGGATGGTGTGAAAGAACTTGACTGGCCCGCACAGAGCCCTGACTTCAACCCCAGCCAACACCTTTGGGATGGACTGGAACAAATGTTGCGAGCCAAGCCTTCTCATCCAACATCATTGCCTGACCTTACAAATACTCTACAGGATGAATGGGCAAAAAAAAAAAATTAAATAAAACCTTAAAGAAACACTCCAACATCTTGTGGAAAGCCTTCCCAGAAGAGTGGAAGCTCTGTAAATTAATGTATTTGTTTTATAATGCAATGCCTTTAAATCCCCAATTGGGGTGATGGTCAGGTGTTCCAAAACTTTGTACATATAGTGCACCTAATTTAAAAATATATAACTTACTTAACTAGCGCAAGTGTAGTAAGTTGTAGTGTAGCTGTTGTTTTTGCAAAAGTGCAGTTTGATTGTATTACTAAATTATGACTAGTTTTTAACCTAGCGAGCTACAGTTTTTCCTAACACTCTTTTTTGCATGTTAACTTAAAGTCCATTGAGAGATAAAACCAATAAATAAATAAATAACATGTGATTAAAGTGTGCAGACCATAAGCTATGATGCAGGCTGAGATATGTGTGTGTGTGTGATGCTGATGGAGCTGTGTGAGGTGACTGTTTAATTAGGCTGGCTAATGGGCTGAATAATTATGTTACTTTTTTTGCCATCTGGACCCGGAGCTCCCAGAAACCCTCTCTCTTGTTCAGCTGAACTAGTGAGGAGGCAGTCAGGTGAGAGAAAAAGACAAACATTTTGCAAGTTCACTAGGGGACACGGTTGAAAGCAATACAATCACAATCTCTAGCCTTCTTAACTTCCTCAGAATGACCCTGATGACAGCAATAGAATCTCTGTTTAACACATACCAGTTATTTTACATTTCATTTTAAGTAAATGGTTATTTAGGATGTTTTTAATCCAAAGTAACTGGTGCAACCTGGGCCTCAATTTGTTTGTTGCTTGGACCCCAAAGTGTGTGATTATATATATATATATACACACAGGTGCTGGTCATATAATTAGAATATCATCAAAAGTTGATTTATTTCACTATTTCCATTCAAAAAGTGAAACTTGTATAATGTATACATTCATTCCACAGAGACTGATATATTTCAAGTATTTATTTATTTTAATTTTGATGATTATAACTGACAACTAATGAAAACCCCAAATTCAGTATCTCAGAAAATTAGAATATTGTGAAAAGGTTCAATATTGAAGACACCTGGTGCCACACTCTAATCAGCTAATTAACTCAAAACACCTGCAAAGGCCTTTAAATGGTCTCTCAGTCTAGTTCTGTAGGCTACACAATCATGGGGAAGACTGCTGACTTGACAGTTGTCCAAAAGACGACCATTGACACCTTACACAAGGAGGGCAAGACACAAAGGTCATTGCAAAAGGCTAGCTGTTCACAGAGCTCTGTGTCCAAGCACATTAATAGAGAGGCGAAGGGAAGGAAACGATGTGGTAGAAAAAGTGTACAAGCAATAGGGATAACCGCACCCTGGAGAGGATTGTGAAACAAAACCCATTCAAAAATGTGGGGGAGATTCACAAAGAGTGGACTGCAGCTGGAGTCAGTGCTTCAAGAACCACTACGCACAGACGTATGCAAGACATGGGTTTCAGCTGTCTCATTCCTTGTGTCAAGCCACTCTTGAACAACAGACAGCGTCCAGAAGCGTCTCACCTGGGCTAAAGACAAAAGGACTGGACTGCTGCTGAGTGGTCCAAAGTTATGTTCTCTGATGAAAGTACATTTTGCATTTCCTTTGGAAATCAGGGTCCCAGAGTCTGGAGGAAGAGAGGAGAGGCACAGAATCCACGTTGCTTGAGGTCCAGTGTAAAGTTTCCACAGTCAGTGATGGTTTGGGGTGCCATGTCATCTGCTGGTGTTGGTCCACTGTGTTTTCTGAGGTCCAAGGTTAACACAGCCGTATACCAGGAAGTTTTAGAGCACTTCATGCTTCCTGCTGCTGACCAACTTTATGGAGATGCAGATTTCATTTTCCAACAGGACTTGGCACCTGCACACAGTGCCAAAGCTACCAGTACCTGAATTAAGGACCATGGTATCCCTGTTCTTAATTGGCCAGCAAACTCGCCTGACCTTAACCTTCAACCAGTAGTGTACAGTCAACTGGCTGAATAGCATGCATGAATCTAAACTTACAAAGGCATGTAATTTGTTTATATTAAATTATATTTAAGTGATATAAATATCCCTGACAGGAAGCAATTTTATTCAATCTGAATCCAATTTAAGCATTGCAAGCAATAGTCATATGCATTCATTATATGAGCATTATCGATCACAGATCCTTATCCCACTATATCACACATATGCAGAAGGGCTCTACACACACTGTATTATATTATGAAGGGCTCTTAAACTTAAGCAATACTCAAACTTTGCTTGACCTAAAGTGCTCTTGGGCTGCTCAGCTCATCTCAGACTGGATGCGTATTGTTGGAGGACAGATTGTAAGAGGAGAGAGACCGGGAAGCATGTCAGCACATAATCTCTCTAGTTATTAATGCTTAAAATTGCACAGGAGGGTATTAGCATGCAAAATATCGTAATCTCTGGAGCACAGCAGGATTATATTTTGAGTTGAATGAATGGCTTTTGAAGACGTCAGAGGAAATAGAACATATGTTTTATTTCTGCTCTGGTGGGTAATGTATTCAGACTTTTAACCAACATTGTCTTCTCTGAAATCGTACAATCCTTCAAATTACAAGGGAGTTACATAAATTAGAGGTGATTACCATGAAGCATCCGTGGCGAAAATTGGAGAATAAGACTGATTTCTCAAAGGAATTTACTTCTTTTTGCTGAAAGGTCAAATATTACATAAAATATTATGAAGATAACTATGTTGCCTATACTGTACAGTATATAACAAAATATAGGTTATTTTAGCTAACCTAAAATGTATTTCATATTAAACCAGTTAATGAAAGTGAAAAATATTATTAAATATAAAGGATAAATATATTATTAAATATAAATAATGTATAATAGTGAAATGTGGAACACACTGCACTATTATAAATTATTTATTTAACACACATACTTATTTACATTTACATATATCATACCTGTACATGCATAATTGTCTATATTATATATTGTGTTTTTGTTATTTTGTACATTATCTATTTTGTATATTTGTATATTATTATTTTTATTATCTGTGTCCTGTCGCTGTCATTCTGTTGCACTGTGTAAACATACCTGGCCGATAAAGCTCATTCTCATTCTGTCATTCATTCTCATTCTGCCCTACTTCATTAACACCAATCAAACAACAACATAATCCTGAAAAATGCACTTTAAAAAGTTATAACTTGATGCGCTTTTTAATAAGTCAAATAAGTATATTATCACCTATCAATCAGCAAGACTTCTGGCTCCCAGGTGTCTTTTATACAAGTAAGGATCTAAGATTACCTCTCTTAAAGGGAGTGCTCCTAATCTCAATTGTTACCTGTATAAAGAAAAACAAAACAAAAAAACAAGCTCAGATGAGCTTTATTTGTCACATACACAATTATGCAGAGTATAATCAGCAGTGAAATGTGTTCTCTGCATTTAATCCATCCAAGTGCACACACACTTGGAGCAGTGGGCAGCCGACAATGCGGTGCACGCGGAGCAGTTGGGGCTTCGGTGGCTTGCTCAAGGGTCTCACCTCAGTCACGGACAATTCCTGCCGGAGCCGAGATTCGAACCCACAACCTCGGGTTACAAGTCCGACGCTCTATCCATTAGAGCCACGACTGCCCCAGACAACCTGTCCACAGAAGCAATCAATCAATCATATTCCAAACTCACCATGGCCAAGACCAAAGAGCTGTCCAAGTATGTCAGGGACAAGATTGTAGGCGTACACAAAGCTGGAATGGACTACAAGACCATCGCCAAGCAGCTTGATGAGAAGGTGACAACAGTTGGTGCGATTATTCGCAAATGGAACAAACTGTCAGTCTCCCTCAGTCTGGGACACCATTCAAGATCTCACCTCGTGGAGTTTCAATGATCATGAGAACTGTGAGGAATCAGCCCAGAACTACAAGGGAGGATCTTGTTAATGATCTCAAGGCAGCTGGGCCATAGTCACCAAGACAACAATTGGTAACACACTATGCCGTGAAGGACTGAAATCCTACAGTAAGCCCCTCCCCCGCTCAAAAAAAATGTACAGGCCTGTCTGAAGTTTGCCAATGATTCAGAGGAAAACTGTGTGAAAGTGGTGTGGTCAGATGAGACCAACATCCAGCTCTTTGGATCAACTAAACTCCCTGTTTTTGGAGGAGGAGGAATGCTGCCAATGACCCCAAGAACACCATCCCCACCATCAAACAGGGAGGTGGAATCATTATGCTTTGGGGGGTGTTTTTCTGCTAAGGGCACAGGACAACTGCACAGCATCAAAGGAATGATGGACGGGCCATGTACCATCAGGGCCAGGGCATTGAAGCCAGCCAGGGCTTTGAAAATAGGTCGTGGAAGGATATTCCAGCATGACAATGACCCAAAACACATGGCCAAGGCAACAAAGGAGTGGCTCAAGAAGAAATATATTAAGGTCCTGGATTTGCCTTGCCAGTCTCTAGACCATAATCCCATAGACAATCTGTGGAGGGAGCTGAAGGTTCGAGTTGCCAAACGTCAGCCTTGAAACCTTAATGACTTGGAGAGGATCTGCAAAGAGGAGTGGGACAAAATACCTCCTTAGATGTGGGAAAACCTGGCAGCCAACTACAAGAATCCTCTGACCTCTGTGATTGCCAGCAAGGGCTTTGCCACCTTACTTTTGCACATCTTACTTGTTTTTGTTTTTGCACATCTTACTTGTCTTGCACATCTTGTTTTGTACTTTTCTTTATTCTATTACACATTTTACTCTTTATTTCTCTTTTTTACCTATATATATGCTCTTGTGTGGTGTTACTTTTATATATTTTTTATTCTTTGCACTGTCCACTGAGCGGAGCTGATTTGATCTACATTTCACTTTTGATTATACCCTGTATAATTTATTATGTGACAAATAAAGAAACCTTGACCTTGAACCTTGACCAAGTACGAAGTCATGTTTTGTGAAGGGGTCAAATACTTATTTGACTCATTAAAATGCAAATAAATGTATAATTTTTTTTAAATGTGTTTTTTTCTAGATTGTATTCTGTCTCTTGCTGTTCAAATAAACATACCATTAAAATTATAGACTAAAATTATAATTTCTTTGTCAGTGGGCAAATGTACAAAATCAGCAGGGGATCATTTTTTTTCCACACTGTATATATATATATATATATATATATATATATATAATTAATTTATTTATTTATTTTTGCCTGACATACAGTTTTATTGACTAAGGGCACATTAAACTGATCAAATGTGGCAGCAGAAGTCAAAGCTACAAATTATTTACATGCTGTTCGGTTCTGCTTTCTATTCATCAAAGAATCCTTGTTTCCTTAAAGTATGACATAGCACAACCGGGGTCATCGGATGCCCATTTTGCACAAGTTGATATGATTATTTAGGGTCTTAATTAAAAGTCTAAAGCATACTTTGGTTAAAATGTCTCAATGTAGTGTAAAAAAATGTTTTACCCTGTCAAAATGAGCTCTGTTTTCAGCAAGCCATTTTTTAGTCCATGTTACTTTAAATGCTAATGACTCTGCTGACTCCGCCCCTCTCTTCCCCCTGGGGTGACTAACAGACTGTAAACTTCAGCCGCGAAACTGTTCGCCGGTTGGGCGAACAGTCGGGAGTAAATGACAACTGCTATATTCATTATTATATCCAACAACAAAAATCTTAATTGCATAATCTGAGATATATTGTCTTCCCCTGCACCGGAGTCAACACAATGGTCGGACTGTTAAAGCTCACTCAGGGCGGGTCTAGAGTAAGACGGCCTTGTCAATCAACTATCGTGGGAGTGGTCTGTGCAGAACTATGCCATTCTGACAGGAATCTAAGAACACAGCCTGATTTAATACTTATAGAATGGATGTGTACACACATTTCCAACACAAATTTATGTTCAAACAACTTGAAAAGTGAATTTTGCATCTGGTGGCCCCTTTAAGAAATGTTTAATGAGCAACAAATCAGCATGTTAGAATGATTTTTGAAGGATCCTGTGATACTGAAGGAGTAAAGATTCTGAAAGTTCAGATTTGAATCACATAAATAAATTACATTTTAAAATATATTCACATAAATAATAATAAAATCATATTTTTAACTTCAAAAACAAATAATCGTACTGACCCAGACTTTTGAATGGTAAAAGTTTTGTATAAGTAATTTTTTAGCATTTTTTAAATAAGTTTTCATCTCACAATCATTTTTAAGAACAAGTCTCTATGGTTCTTAAAATAAGACATATTACCCTTGATCTTACCAACAATTCTTTTTAAAAGGATTAAGTATGTTACATGACACATTGTTTTATATATATTAGAGAAGTGCAAAGCTTGACTGGCTTCAAATCGTCCTCATATACTGTAGTGCAGTGAGGCAGCTAAATGGAGTTATTTTCACCCGGTGTGATCTTCGAATCATGCCTGACCTTTCTAAAGGCCTTTTCCAATGGCTCGCTAACATCAGTACAGATTTATACCTGGGATTTGGCCCATTCATATGGCCTCATTTGCACCTTCTTGCTGACATATGAAATATGAAAATATTACTGTATGAAAATGGAGTGGAACTGCACAATGTAAGAGACTTATAAGAGGTGTAGGATGATTATTTCAAATAGAACTTAAAAAGAAATAGAAACATCCATCCATTCATTTTTCAAATTGCTTATCCTCCCATGTAAGGTCATGAGGATACTGAAGCCTATCTCATTGGCTCAGGCCGAAGTCAGGGATACCTCCGGGACAGAATTGAATTTGCGTTTGAAAAAATATTATTCAATAAAAATGTATAATAATAATACAAATATTAAAAGGTATGTTGCATTTTGATGGAAGATTATAAACACTTTTTTAGAAAAAAATATATTTTTAAATTATTCACAAGATGGTGAACATTTATTATGCATGCATTTTGTATGACCTATTTGTATGCTTATTATTACTTTCTGTTGTACAAAAAAGGAGAAGTTTGACAGGGTGTTCTCACTATACTTGCGATCAGGTATTGTAAAGCTCAAAAACTGAAACAAAAAGCCCCATAGAGTTAGCATAAAGTTATGCAATTTATGATCAAAAGTTTGTGTGTAGAACCAACCAAAATATATGTTTTTATGTTAATTTAATGTTCAAAATCTAAATATAATTATGCCTATATACAGTACATATAATTTTTTGGTGAACCCAATTTTTAATATAGATGGAATGCTTGAAATGGAAAAGAACATATTTTAAGTACTTTTTCCTACCTGATCTCATGGCATAAATGCACCTGGGCACACTTTTTAACGAGATGTGAAATATGTACCAATAAGTACATATCACTGCAGCTTCCAAAATAAATTAACCCTAGAAGAAGTAAAACTCTGATGCCTTTTATTAATTTTCACACACATTTACAGAGTTTTGATCAATAAAGCATAATTTTCTCACAATAACTTGAAGAATATCATGTTATGACTTAAAAACAATATTAATATGCTGGGGAATTTGAAAACTGATGCTTTTGAACGTTAGAATCACACATTTCAGCTTCATATCTATGAGTTTTCATAAACAGTAAGTTTGTTCGGTAGCTCACGGAGTACGGAGACGTACTTAAGAGGTGAGGAGCTCCGGTTCAAATATTGTGTAACTATGGTTCGACAAAACAGTTCAAATCTGCATATATGTAAGTTCAAATATCACGGTTGTATCAACAAATGTGTTTTTATATCAGTTTAGCATTTGTCAACACTATTGAGTAGGTTTAGTGTTGGTTTGGTGTAGGGCATATTTCTAACACGATAGAGCATTAATTCTTTAGCAACTGTTGCCGGAAATTTTATTCTGAACTGCCGCAATACGTACCTGAAGCAGCGTAATAAAAACACAACAATATGTAACTATTGCAACGTAATAAAATGTTTACGTAGGGTTTACATATTGAACCCGTGTTTTAGTGCCGCTCATTGGACATTTCTCTTTGAAACTGCAGTGAAACGTCTTGCTAAAAAGTGCACCCAGGTGCGTATATACCACGAGGTTGCTACCTCTTTTACACAGACTGTACTACATGTTTATACAGTTTTTAACAGTTTTAGTGTAACAGGGTAGCACCAGAGATTAGGCTCATTTGAGATGCACCTATAGGCTGTGTTTCACTATACTTTTACACACACACTCGCAAAATTCCTCCCTCGGGGGAATCTCTGCTGCCATTTTGAAGTGCATTCTACTTCGTGAAGTGGACAAGGGAAGTTTATACGGACAGACCCTCAACCCCTCGATTTTGACCGAGGGAGCGAGTCTGCTTCATATGAACACTTCAGTCCGCTCCATAGACAACAATGCAACAAGATTATGATGTTATCGCAGATCACATTTAATTTATCCCCACTCCAAACAACTCTATAATATACAAACAAAATGGACGCAGAGACCTGGCTCAAAGTAATAGTCTTTAATGTAAACCACACTAGGAACGGCTGAAGACACACGTACATAACATTAATACGCGACACCAAAGGTGGAAAGTAACAAATTACATTTACTCGCGTTACTGTAATTGAGTAGCTTTTGTGTGTACTTCTAATTTTTAAAGTAATGTTTTAATCTGTAATTTTACTTTTACTTAAGTATATTTAGCTTGAAGTATTGTACTTCGCTACATTTTAAAACACATTAATTACTGAGTAAAAAAATAAAATCAAATAAAAAAAAATCGCTCCCTGTGAGCTACTGCAGCAAATAATGGGCAGAAGAACTAACTGGCGCTAAAATCACAAGAAAGATGCAGACGGACAAGACAGGCATTATGGTGCAGACCCAGCTGAAAACCAAACCCCGTCATATTCTGCTGAAGTTGAACTCGAAGGAAATGAAGTGAACCCCTGGCCATATTTATGATCTATTATGCAGTGTAAGCTGTGTTTGCCTCGGGAGACCGAACTAGCAGCTTATAAAATCTCGACATCACCCTACGCAAGCAAGTAGAGGTAAGGTAAATACTTGCATTGGTGGTTAAAATAAAGCTTTGACTGTTTAGCAAAAGGTTTTGCACAAATTAGCCAAAAAGACAGTGGTGCAGGGTGTGCGATATAATCTGAGATAATAAAGTAATTGTTGTTTTAACGATGTGTGATTTGACATTATCAGTATTTTGCTAAAAACAAAACAAAACACTCTAAACAGTGTGCCGTGAAATCTAGTAGATTAGACTTGTCCACGTGCATTTAGAGTGTGCTCTTTCACTGTGTGATTCAGTCTGTTAAAATACGTTTAGAATGATCACAAACTTGAAGATATAGGGGCAGAAAATGTATATATGTATATAATTTCATATAGTAAATCAACATCACACGTTGAGTGCCGCTTTTCTCCACAAACCAGCATGATACATTTTTTTTTAAACAAGATGTTAATTAAGAGACTTGCGTTTTAGACACCATACATACATACTGTTTTTGCTCTATTTCGACAACAAAAATAATTCCAAACACAGCCCCCATACACAGTTTTGCGTCTCTGAGCAACATCAATGATTCTTCAATGAATCTGTTTAAATGATTCGGTTCAGTCGCAATGACTCTCTTAACGGTGACTTGCTGACACCTACTGGCTGTTTTAATTTCATATTTAAAGAATCTTTTGATTTATTTTTATTTTTTAAATAACTTCCAACAAGTATTCAACATTTTATGTCTTATTTATAAAAACATTATTTCTGCATTTTAAATGCCTTCATGTCAGTGTGTATATAGGCTACATCTAAATGCCACTTCAGATGAAGCGTCTGCATTTCCTCTGCATTGCAAATATTAATTTAGTTGAAACTGATTTAATTTGCCTGTTAACAGCCCAAATGTGTTATTATTCTAAATAACTGATTCCTTTAATTAAAAACAACTAGTTTGAGATGTATAGGCCTATCCCAGGGGTGTCAAACTCAGTTCCAGGAGGGCCGCAGCTCTGCCGACTTTAGTTCCGACCCTGCTCCAACACACATTCCATGTAGTTTTCAAATAAGCCTAAATGATTAGTTTAGCTGGATCAGATGTGTTTAATTAGGGTTATAAACAGTGCAGGGCTGTGGCCCCCCAGGAACTGAGTTTGACATGCTTGGTCTATCCCATTTGTATCGTCCCTCCCATTGTTAAAATGTAACTAAGTAATTTTTACTCTGAGTAAATTTTAAATGAGCTACTTTTTACTTTTACTTGAGTAGATTTTTAGACTGGTACTTTTACTTGTACTTAAGTAAAATTTCATTAATGTAATGGTACTTTTACTTGAGTAAAGTATTTTCGTACTCTTTCCACCTCTGCCCGACACAGACTGGGGTTTATGCTGCATTCACGTCTATCGGAATTATCGTAAATACTGTACCGGATTCCTAGGCGGAAATTGACATGAAACGGCCTTAGAGAGGCCTAAATGGCAAATTTCTGACTAGAAAACCTGTATTTACGATAATTCCAATAGCAAGTTAATGCAGCATTAAATACATGGGGTAATGAGAGAAATTGCAAAGACACACCTGAACCAAATCATACAATCAACAAAAGACAGAAACTGGGTCATTGAGAGCACATGGGGAGGAAAACACACACACTGACAGTACAGGGGCGTGACAGTCTGCAGGAAAAAAATACAGTCAAGACGGACAGTTCTGACCTTTCGATGTGGAACAGATATCTATAAGATCAAAGGCGGATACCGCATAATTCACATTCACACGCTGTGTTGCTGATAAAAATGTAAGAATTGTAGTTTTGATACTGTTATATGGAAATAACTATGATGCACAAGACACTCAAAGTTTTTGAAATTTTAATTCCAATCAAAAAATTGCATTTATCATAAATTCAGCACATCTGGGGGAGAGCAACTCCGCTCGATGTCAAGACAGTCATGCTGTCGTGAGAGATTGTTGGCATACGTCAGCATGACATCAGAGCAAGGCGGACTGCCCATAGACACTTTTCTAGCCGGCATGCACCTTGCATTGGTGATCGGTCCTGTGCAGTTTTTGCTCTTCTCAAATGAGCCTATTATCTTATAGAGGGTATGTATGTTATGTCACTATTGCCTTTAAAATTAGTAAGGCAGAAGGACAAATTATAATTAGGAAAGCTCATAAATACATATAAAAAATTTGGATAAAAAGAAGACTGGACGACATTTATACAGAATTCAAAGGGAAGTAGGAATGCGTAACAATGAGATGTGATTGAGAAAACTCAGAATTAGATAGAATAGGAGAATCATAAGAAATTGAGAATCAGTAATAACTAGAATTAGAATAGGCCATACTGCATTAATTGGAAATCTAAATAGAATTGTGCATTTCCCAGATTTCATTTTTTGCATTTCCTAATGTTTAGTTGTTGCGTGTGACAGACAGTGGAGGCCCAGTCACCAGGGATGGACAAGCGATAAGAGTTCTGTGGGCCGTGACTGAGCATTTGGTACCACATTCAGTGCTATGCTCTGAGCCCCTTAAGTGCGGTTTATATGAAAAAGCTAGTCGCACTCATGCAGTCAGCCATGGTGATCCGGCTAAACCTGCACATCTTAACCCAGCACCTGTTATAAATGATTTGGAATTAGAGTAGCACACACTCATCATTAGCAATTTGAGCATTTTGCCAAGCCTGGATGACCTTGAGTGCATGTATGAGTAGATCATAGCTCTAGATTAGAGCTCCTCTGTTAAACACGGCCGTTAAAATGCATTTTTAATGCAACCTCCGAGCGCCGCATTGTCTATAAACCTCTTTTTTTTCTGCACTAAAGGACATAACAGTGTTGCTCGGATTTCTTAACGCCATGCAAGGTTAATTTTAGTTTGGCAATCATGAGGTCACCCATTAAGGAAGTTGGGCTCAGTTTTGAGATTGACAGAGATGTGCAGCCATGCCTGAAATAAAAGCTGAACACAACGTAATTATTCTGTACGTGTTTGTTATTCCAAAGAGGGAGAATAGAAAACATTTGACATTTGCATCAGCGTTTCTTAAAACACTTCTCTAAAATATCTGATATTTTCTGTCCTAAGATAAACCATCAGTATTCTATAAATTATTTATGACTTAATAAATAATGGATAAAACATAAAATAGGATCCACTGGTTATTTTCTAAACCAGACAGTATTGCCAACAATATTAAGGCAACCTGAAAACCGTGTTGCATTATTTAAAATAATGTTTAAGGGTACATCCTAAGAAATCTGAGAATCAACTTATAAATGTATTTTAAATGACACAGTGTAGGTCAGTTCAATGCACTAGTCCGGATAAATCTGAAACTATGCTTGAGCTTACAATAGCTGAATCAATAAGTGAAATGATATCCTAAGGTCAGTGATATAAATGCAGGTGTCCTCTGAAGGACACGTCCATATGTCTTTTTCACATGTCTCTTTTTATCTACACTTCATTGTCTCTGTGTGTCACGCATATACACCTCAATGTCAAATGTTTCAACGAGTGACTTGGAATTCTTGTCACTTTAGAAGTCTGCTTTAAATGATGCTATTTTTCTTATGCCTGCTAAGCCCTGTTTACCTGTTTAATTGAGGCTAAAAATGTATTTGCATTCAGAAGTATATTAGCTTTAGATTTGATCTTGCATTAAAATGACTTTACGGCAAGTGTAAGCCTGCATTTTTGTATGGCAAATACAAGTTCACATAGCCAGTCTTATTAATTTTTTTTTTTTCTAGTCACGTTTATTTTAATTTAATTTTATGAGGAGGTAATTGCAAATGTCTCAGCTGCCTAGCCTTAATTCATTAAACCATGGACATCCTATGTGCCTTAGCGTTCTCTAAAGCCTCTGCTATGATTCATGTATCACACAGATATGCATCTTATTATGCTTTCATTCTAGTTTTGCCAGAAGCAAATTCATAAGCAGTTGATTTCAGACCTCTATGAGAATGTTAGTGGCTGCCTCTGGTCCAGAAATGTAATATTGTACACAACAGTGTGAAGTATTATTGAATTATAAACACATACAAATCATTCTTTGCTGCTAATTTTGAAAGTCTGTGGTTTATTAACCTTCCGTTTCAGCATTGTCAGAGCTCCTTAGTAATGACAATACTGACAGATTCATTATCAGTTGAACTGCACGTTGGCCAAAATTAAAATGGAGGTCTTCTCACGTTGACATGCACATACACACCTGATTTGCTTCACACTTATCTCACTTGAACTGGTAATAAGTTGGTAAGTGACCGTAATTGCAGGGACAAAATTTTTACCGTTATGCATAATTGTATTTTCTAAGTACACTACAATCACAAGCACTTACTTCTAAGTGCTATACTTAAATGTAATAAAATCATAAAAAATTATACATAAAAAAAAGCTGAGAAATGTTAACTTAGTCAAAAATAGATTAAATTAACACTAATGGGCGTGCAGTTTGCAGCTTTCATATCACATTCCACTATTTTCTTAATTGTATTAATGTGTTTTAACACTAAATAGCTTTAATATATAATGCTGACATTTGAATGGGATTATTTTGTTATGCTGACTGATTCTTGAAGTAATGACACTTCATTTACATGATGTGAAAGGTTATGTCTCATTATAAAATCTGTTGACCATTGGCAAATAAAGCTGACATGTGATTTGTGAATTTTTTTCCCCACTCATCTGTGAATAAACTGAGGCTGCATCCCAAGTCGCTTACACTATTTCACTGGCATACAGCAGAGCTGTTTAATTGACATCATGACTTCAAAACTCATTACTTAAGGTTCCTGTGTTGGGATTTGTTTACACTTTTCGGGGAAATCAACCTATAAATGGCTGACACAGTGTACTTACAGTTGACTCTGCACATTAAATTGGGATAAAATGAAGTATTTTAACATGTGAAATATTGTTCACATCAGCTTTAACCTTATTTCAATGCCTGTGTTTTATTGGCATGCACTTGAAAAACAGCAGTTCAATGATACACTTAATTAACAATGTGCTCCATCTTCATGCTCAGTCAACTTATCAAGGATCTTATTCAAAGTGTGTGGGTTTCATCCCATCCCGTCTTACCACTGCTTTGTTCCTGAGCGTCGCGTTTAACCTCAAGTTCATCTTGAAGGGACAGTACCTGCAATCAGTGTTCTGTACTCTGCTCAATGACAAACAAACTTGATGTAATGTTTTAGGAAATGCTAATTGTCAAATTTAAATGCTAATAACTTTGTTATAATGCTAAATTTTGCATCAAACTTAAATCAAGCAATAAACTGGTGTAAATTATGAATACAGTCATGGCTAAAGGGCATTGCGAGGCACAATACACATGTGGGTGAAACCCCTTTAGCAAGGAGTACTTTTCACATGCTTTCAATATGGCCCTCAGGGCCTTATTGCTGAATAAAACAGGTAAAACATGATAGAAATATTAAGGACACCGATCCATTTGAATGTTTTTATTTGTTTATTCATTTTATTTAGGAAATTCAATAAGTTCTGTCTTTTCACTAGAAGATACATTCCTGACATGTAAACAATAACTGAACAGCATATAGTTATTATACATTATACTATGGGGCCATTGAATACTTCAATCTGATTGGCTGACTAACGTTTTGAGGTGTCAATTATTTTCAGGGAAACGCAGAGCAACATAGTTCAAGGCAGCTCTCTTGACCATATTACAGATCCAGATTACTGGCCAAATGATTTCTGTTATTTCAAAGGTCTTACAACAGAAAAATTAATCAAAACCCATAACGACACTGGCCAAACAAATAAATACAGTAAACAAAAGTATAACATTGACAGCTCTTGTCCATATTTTTTCACAATATTACGCTTTTATTATGTACGAAAAGCACATAGCCTATTCTCTCTCTCCCGCCTCTCGGTCTCTCCTTCACAGACACACACATAGTTTGCACACACCTTAACATAATCGCTAATGTAGTTAGCACTACTCTGATGATTTTATCAGTAACATAGTTTAAGAACTTAAAACAACATGACTTCTCACAAGCAAGGTAGCAACAACGGCGCTGTTTGTGAAGAAAATGAACTTAAAGTCTCATTGCTGCCGATCACTGACTCACAGAGGTAACATTAATCTCTCTCTTTGTCTTCATAACTCTTATTCAAATGGTTCATTTAAAATGCTGATTCACAGAGCCAATCCATTATGGTTTAAAATTATGTTTTGGAATTAGCAAGGGAGGCGTTAGATGAGATGCGGAAGAAATAAGCCTACTCACAATAGCGATTGAAGTATAAAAAACGGACGAATGCCTTGAAATATATCATCTGATCAATGTCGTGCAGTGTGGCAACCGCAGTATAAGCAGAATAATTGACTCTGGAGTCGTTGAATTATTAGAAAACTAATGCAGACCCAAAGTGTAACTCCGCTTCGCGTTGTGACCGCATCACCACCTCGGGGGTGCATTATTTTTCTAATAATTAAATTGCCCGTCGTCAATTATTCCTTACGTACAAAACTGTGTTCCGTTCCTTGCATATGATTAGTCAAGCATTGGTCATTCCAAGAGTGCTATGATAACAGCACTGGGAATTTTTACTGTTTAGAATATGACTCAGCATGCTATTGTGTTCCTTCCAGGCAGACTGTCAAGTCTGTGCATCAGGTTACATATTTATGCCAGTTGTGGAAAGCAATTGTCTTCATGAGTGACTCTTATTCAAATGGTTCATTTAAAAATGCTGATTCACAGAGGGGCGAATCGACTGATTTTATTAATTGATTTATCTTATTGAAAAAATATTTCAATAATTAAGTTTTAAATTTGCATGTTCACGGTTTCTTTGATTATGATTACATGGCATGCAGGTAAATACAAATATTTCATCTTTTTTTGTAAATGTTTTAATTAAAACAAAGAGTTAAGAAATACAAAGATGGTTCTCTCCTATACTTATGAATGGGAGAAAATGCAACACGCAATATGCAGTAATAGTCCCACCTTTTAAGTGAAATAACCAAATGTCCCATAGAAACCTGACTAAACCAGTCAATGCACATGTGCTGTGTAAACATGTTATGACTCGGCATGCACATTGGCTGGTATCTAGCCTGAAAAATATGCTTTTTAAACGCTATCTGAGTATAAGAAACAACAATTCTTGGGGCAATAGTATTCCTGTGGGTCAGTGGTAGAGCATTGCATTAGCAGCGCAAAAGGTTGTGGGTTCGATTCCCAGGGAACACACATGCTGATAAAAGAAAAATGTATATCCTGAATGCACTGTAAGTCGCTTTGGATAAAAGCGTCTGTTAAATGCATAAATGTAAATTAATTTCAGATTTGTGTTGTTGGTTTGACATATGTTGTTTAGTTGTGAGTTCAGCAAGCAGTTTTTGAGATTTCAGGATTCCTCCATTCAGTAAGTTAGGTCTTGTACGAGCTGCCCGGAGGCATTCAAATACGGCCGCTGTGTGACGAGATTTCCCTTCTAAACGGAGTTTGTTTGAAAATTATTTATTTTAATAAAAAAAATATATATTATTTAATTATTTGTCAGCTTTTCATTAAACTCACAACCCCCTGCAGTTCCTTTATGAACCCTAATTTGGGAAACCTTGGTGTAATATGTTTAATGCACTTCATGTTGTAAATTACATTGAATGGAACAAGTTTTCTTACTCTTTGCATTTTTGACATCATTATGGTTCAAGATAATGCTTTTTGAATCAATGTGATAAACAAGTTAAATCAAAAGTAATCTAAAAGTAATCTGATTATATTACCTAAAATGTGTAATGTAACGGATTACGTTACTGACTACAATTGTTGTCATGTAATCTGGAATCAGTAATGGCCGAGATACAACTATCTGGATTCTGAGGGTGCAAAAAAAAATCGATATATTGAGGAAATTGCTTTTAAAATTGTCAAATGAAGTTCTTAGCAATGCATATTACTAATCAAAGATTAAGTTTTGATATATTCACAGTAGGACATGTACTGAATATCTTCATAGAACATGATCTTTACTTAATGTCCTAGTGATTTTTGGCATAAAAGAAAAATCAATAATTTTGACCCATGCAATGTATTTTTGGCTATTACAACAAAAATACCCCAGCAACTTAAGACATGTTTTGTTGTCCAGGGTCACATATATAAATTCATACTTTATATGTATGAATTTGAATGATCTCATTTGTACATTGTTGTATGGTTTTGTATGATGTTTAAGGTTTAGACATTTTCATATGAACCACATTGTTTTCTCATGAGACTAGGTTGATTCATTTTGCATTTGAATTGCGATGTCAGTTTGAGCATTTGGTCCGACTTTATATTATGTGGCCTGTACTACATTGTACTTACATATAAATGTATAATTGAATGCAACACTCTTATTGTGTACATACATGTTTTTACATTGTAATTATATATTATATATATAACCTGCATGTAATAACATCAGTAATTAATTTATGTAATTACATTTATAGTTATATTGTTGACCAATCCCTTACATTTTAACCACCCTTAAACTGACCCATACCACCAAACATGTGCTTAACCTTACCCATATCCCACCTCAATAGCAGCAGAAGTGTTCCCTATCTGTCGGTCACTACGAGTTATGTCGTGACGACATACGGGATTTACTTGGAAGCCCCGATCATCTCTGACTAAAGAGAAAATGCCAATGAAATTGGGTAGTGGATTTTGCATACCTGAGCCACTCCCCATGCACACAGGTATAAAAAGGCGACAGGTGCATCCACTGATTAGATTTTTGCTTCGGAGCCGAGTGGATGAGAAGAGTGCTGATCTCCCCAAAGCCTTTCATCTTAGTTTTTTTCCTGGTTGGCGA
>CM050426.1:9130986-9253486 GCA_027564155.1 Gymnocypris eckloni scoliostomus
CCTTTTGATTCTGATATTGTTTGTTTGATTTTAGTAGATACTTATTTTAAACAAAATATAAAATGGTCCAGACTACAAGAGGAAAACCCTGAACCCTCATGCAGTATATTTAATGTCACATTAGTTTCTGCCATACATACCGTAGGTATTTAAATGTAAAAATAATAATGGCCTTATAAAACATTTGATCTTACCTTTCCATATTCATATCCAATTGGGCTCAATTTTTTTGTAGAAAAACTCCTAAACACCACTGCTTTGTCTCTCTGAGACAAATATCCAAATATCCTGTGTCGCGTGTACCCAGATAGCATGCAGGTGTAATTTTCGATGACTTAAAAAAAAAAAAAAAATCACCTTCACTCTCTTTTCTTAACTTTGCTCTCTTTCCCTTAACCTCTCACTGTCTGGCTTGAATTTGCTCTGAACAATACCTAGAAATTTGTATTACTTATTGTATTCCTCAATTGTTTTGTTTGTTCTTTGGATAAAAGCGTCTGCTAAATGAATAAATGAAAATGTAAATGCGGGCCATTTAAGGCAATGATACGGCACTGCTGGCCTTCTTATGGCCCGTACAAAATGGATGTAAGCCTGAAGTGGCTCAAATGTCCCAAATGTATCAAATCACATGTGGGCCTCTGTAGGCAAGGATGTGTGGTGTTGATGGCAGTGCAATCTGAATGTGACCCTAAAGTGGCCAATGTGGTAAACAGTGAATATGGCCATAATAGTGCCCACCAAATGTGGACCAACTTTGGCAAAAACGTGGTACGATCGAGAATGGCTAATCGGAGTGTAAACCAGATGTGGTCCACATATGTTTCAGCAAATGTGGACCATGTACATTCAAATGTATCTGGGCCAGTTTTAGCAAAGATATGGCAGAGTAAGCACTGGCTAATGTGGCTGTGAGTCTAAAGTAGCCGCATATAAAATGAAAAATATTGGCCAAATAATTCATACAAATTTGGGTCACTTTTGGCTAATATACGGCACAGTCTGTATTGGCTAATCAGTGTGTAAGCCTAACTTGTCCCAAATATGACAGGGTAAATATGCCCCGTATTACAATGAATTATAAAACAGATGAGGGCCACTTCTGGTTTGGATGTAACACTTGACACTGGCTAATTGAAATGGAAGTTTGAAATTGTAAATATGGCATAATGGAATTTGGCTACATTTAGTAGAATGCAACACAGTTAACTGATGCAGGGTGATCTGGATATGAATCTTAAGAAGGCTACATATGCAGCACTCATTTATTAGCACCTAGTGTAACACTCTGATGACTATCTTGACTGTTTAGAATTTGTATTTATTTTACTGCTGATGTCCAGATAAATGTATAACTATTCCACAAAGTATTGTCCAGACCTCCGTTGGGAAGAAAATATAGAGACCACCTCTACATCCCAATGTGCATCCATCCCAAACATTGTGTGAGATGAGAATAAGTATGTCCCAAAGCATAGTATACTGGAAGAGTATGCCAAAAGTCCCCAGATATTAGCAAAGTTCAGATATGAGCAAAGTTCTCTGCATGAAAGACCCACAGCTGTCAAATTAACATGCTACTTCTTTTCTGTCCAATACAGTAGGAAGATTAATTAAATTAAATATAAAGGGTGTTAACAGTGAAAAGATGATTGACAGGCCAGTTTTAATGACAGGATGCACCTAACTATGCGACAGAGCGGTCTGTTAAAGATGCATTGCATGAAGTGATAGTATGTCCCAAAGCTTTCCTATTCCTCTGCTAGACACACAAACATGTACTTTTCCTTCAGAAAAAGATGCAGCACAGACCTCTTTGCAGTGGTGTCATTTCACCAAAAGTGTGTGTGTGTCCAAAGATGAATCACACATAGCTTTGATCATAACACACTTAAATAATTTACAGTAATTCACAAAACTTTTTCCAGCACTTCAAAGCTCAAACGTCTGAATATAATTCAATTTAAATGTTATTTTTTATGTAATGACCAAAAACATTTTTGTTCAACCTTCAAAGATTGTCCCTATTTGTAAAACTAAAATATTATATAGATAAAAAGACATGAATTTACCACTTATAATCAGTAGATGGCTGCAGAGGAGCATTTATTCGCTCATTAGCTATTTACACTTCCTATTTTTTTTTCAAACGTTTTTCTTTGGAATTAATTTTTTAGAGATGATCAAATCAAATGTATAACATTCAAAATATATTTTTTGTAATTTTGTCTGTTTCTATTTTTGTACTGAAGTGTAACATACATATTTGTAGAAAAGGTCAAAGTTTCATGAAAAACAAAAAACTGTTCTTCAAACTTTGAAATTACACAGACAAGAGCTCCTCCTTTATAATCTCTGAAGCTGTCAGTCAGTTCTGTGCAAACTCACAGGGTGAAAAAACTTCCATATTAATCAATGAATCTAGAGACTAAACTCAACAATTAATATTTTATTTACATTGAGTCTCCACTTTGTTATAATGAGAAGATTTGTGTACATGTACAGCTTAGTAAACTTGTGCTAAAGAAACTCATTCAGCGTTTTGAGAGATACCGAGCAGATTCTCACAACCAGTAACTTCACCTCTGATTGGACATTCTTTTCAACAGAAATGCTTGTGACTGGCTACAATGTCAATTATAGTTCTATGGCACAACTAAACACAACAGCAGTTGACCAGTGAGCTTTATACCAATACAGAAGACAGTAAAAATATCAATATGTAAAAACAAAAACACAGTGAAATTTCATAATGACCATATGCCGGCTCAAAAAGGTAAGTTTTTAACCTAGATTTAAAAGCAGATATAGATGGAGCAAATCTAATACTGAAGGGCAGTGCACTCCACAATCTGGGAGCAGCTACAGAGAAAGCACGGTCACCCCTACTTTTCAGCTTTGATTTCAGAATACGTAGCAATCTCTGATTAAATTACCTCTGATTAAACATTACTGGACGATGTTCTGTCATTAAATCAGGTAATAAAAAAGGTAAGGAGGGACCAAGTCATTTAAAGATTAAAATACATTTAAAATCAGCACGGTATTGTACTGGCAGCCAGTGCAAAGAGGGTAGCACTGGAGTAATATGGTCCCGCTTAATATGGTCTACACTACTAAGTGCAACAAAATCATGTTGTAAGTAGGCACATTTGCAGCACCACTGAACATACATTACATGAATACAATAACCAGATCACTTTAATTTACTTGCTTTTCAACAGTCTACATTAAAATTATATTACTTTGGATTTTCCTGACCAGATAACCAACCCTACCATAACCTAATGATGCTCCAGCCTCTTGGACAGTTTTTTCAGCTCTGGCCCTCAAGATCTAATATCCTGCAGAGTTTAGCTCCAACCTTGTAGTTCAACAATTCCTCTCCTCCACGTAACCCTATGGCACCATACGATGCATGACCGTGCTCTCCTCTAAATGTAAACAATGCGTTGTTTAGTGCAGGAAATCATGCGCATACATGATGATACTCTTCAAAATGGTGCCATATAGTTATGCAGAGGATAAGAATTTTAGAATAAAGTCATTATTTTTGTTTTCTTTGTGCACACAAAGTATTCTCGTAGTAAAGCTTCGTAAAATTACGGTTTAACCAATGATGTCCCATGGACTGTTTTACCGATGTCCTTACTATGTTTCGGTTCCTTGATCGTGTAAGGATCCTTGCTGTCTATAGAGGGTCAGAGAGCTCTCAGATTTCATCAAAACTATCTTAATTTGTGCTCCGAAGATGAACGAAGATCTAACGGGTTTGGAATGACAAGAGGGTGAGTAATTAAAGGGGTCCTACTATGCTTTTTCACTTTTTGAATTTTAGTCAGTGTGTATGTTTGAGCATAAAACAATCTACAAAGTTACAAATCTCAAAGTCCACTCCAAAGGTAGATATTATATTTTCTTTTTTATCCCTTTTCAAGAACTACAACGAACGGCTCGTTTAGACTACAAAGTTGTTTTCCATAGTGTAAGTCTGTGGGACTATGGTGTAAATAAATTCAACTCTATAACGGTTTCACTGCAATTAATCATATAATGTTAGAATTAAAGAACAATAAACATAATACATATTACTATTACACTTATCTGTACATAGTAAATGCAGTTATTGACATCCTATCTAAAATGTGATTTAGCCAAAAAAACAAAACAACAATAACGTTACCACTTTAATATGTCTTGCAATATCCGTGCATGCAAAGGTTCTGCATGATCCTCTTGTTCTCTTGTTTTGGCAAGAGGCGGGACTGTAACGCTGTATAAGCTATTCACCAATCACAACGCACTGGGACAGCTAACCAATCACAACATATTTCACACTGGATACAGGCATACTCGTTAAATAAGTCCACGTCTCATTATAATGTAATGATAATTGTTCAATGTAATAAAATTAGTTCACATAATGTAATAGGTTATTGTAGGAGAAATGTATTACATTATGAACACACTGTGGCAACTTATAATGTAATCACAGCTCATAAGGTAATACCAGCACATAATTTAAAGCAATCATTATTGTATGTTTACAATGTCATACTTATATTTCAATATAATACATTTGAGCACAAAACACAATCATAGTTTTATATAAAATAAGCTATTACATTAAAATAAAATGAGGTTTATTAGGCTACATTGTGAACTTTTTTAAAGCTTACTAATTTTGTGGTTATGAAGAACATTTTCTGAAGAAAGTATTAAGAAAAGTATTATGCCGGTACTGAACAGAACCCTTGGGCATTTCACTATCAAAATACAGTTATGTGAAGGGAACAAATGGAGATACCAGGCAATTATGCCAAAGACTTACATTTATAAAAATCCACCAGAGTTAAAAAGACACCAAGTTACCTGAAGGATTATATGTAGAAGTAAATTTCTCCAACCACAGGGCAATAATGCATCCTGGAGCGTACGGAGACTGAAGTCCTTAGTCTACGCCTACATTAAAAAAGTGAAAAGCATATCCGCTTAGTTAAGGGTTGATTATTGTTGTTAAAAAATGTAATGTTGTGTTATAGTAATATGTTTAAGTGTGATGTCATTATGAAGGGGGTGTAGAGAATCTCAGTGTATTTTGAGTGTGAACACTAGAAGGTGTTTTTGGTTAATGCAAACTGAAGAAGCTGTTGAGTTTATTTCTAGAGCACATTTAAAAACAACAGTACTTGACCAAAGTGCTGTGCATAAACGGTCATTCAACAATGTACAATACGGATTAAAAAAACAAAACAGCAAAGACAAAAAGGAAAATGACAGTTCTCAAATGCCAATAAAAAAAAAAATAGTTTTCAGACTTGTTTTAAAAGCACAGAGTTGAGGCCATCCTCGCAGACAATGGTAATGAATTCCAGCGTTTAGAGTACGATCTCCCCTGTGCTTCAGTTTTACTCTAGGGACCACCAGCAACATAAGGTCATGGACGGAATGTGCAGTTGTATAAGATCAGTGGCCTGTAGCACGAAGCGAGATGAACAAACTCAAAGAGTTGCAGAGTAAGTTTTGAGTTGACAAAACCCGATAAAGCAAACTGGTTCGGACCAAGTTCACAAAGCTTGATATGAATGTTCTCTGTCAACGAATAGAGTTTGAACGAGAGTGTGTGATTAACTCTGAGCGTGCACCAAACAACCAATCACACGGAGCATGGAGAGATCAGCAAACATTGTAAGGTACTATCTGTGTACTGGCAATATGCTTGTCTTTGCAATATGCTGTGCCTAAAGGGGGATATAATGCCATTTAATACATTCTGAGTTGTTACGCTATTAAGAGTTGGATTGATATGTGCACTCAGCGATACGAGTGAGAGCAAGAGCGTGCACACTGTTCGTTCATGGTACAGTAGTCATGGGCAGCGCTGCAGCACTTGCTTGAGAAGAATATCTTTAAAGATACACTATAAATGCAGACCTTGAGCCAAAAACTCATCACCGAACACCAATGACTTGTGCATTTACTATATGGACAAAAGTACTGGCACCCCTTCTTTAGAAGAGAAAAAGGCACTTCCAAACTGTGGCAACAAAAAAATTCATGTACTGAAAAAAAATATATTTCTACCTCTGTTGCAACAGTTTTGAAGTGTATGAAATGACTGTATCCCATATGTACAAGTCATTGGTGTTTGGTGATGAGTTTTGGCTCAAGGTCTGCATTTAAAGTTACACCAGAGGTGTTCAGCTGCTTTCTGCAGACCAGTCAAGTTCTTCCACACTGACTGAATCATCATTTCTCTTTGATCCTTGTCTTATACACAGAGACACTGTCATGTTAGAATAGAAAAGGGTCCGGTCCAAACTGTTGCTATAAAATTATATTCCCTAGAATATCATTATATGCTTAAACATTAAGATTTTTACTCATGGAAATTACTAAAGTAGTCAAACATTTCATTAGAAATGTTTCATTAGATCTGCTGTTAAACTGCATCAAATATCTGTGATTGTTTCCAATCGGTTCATAAGTGCTCGCGACTCTTCAGCTCCACCCATGGCTCGCCTCGGCTGTTTTCAGAGAGAATCGAAAGCTGTATCTTTCTTTTATAAACCTGATTAAACTGAAGACTCGTCGGAAGATTAAGATTAACGAGATTGGCTGCAACTGTGTGTTATGTCCTCTTTAACCTAGTCAAGTCGCCTTTATTTTATAGTACTTACACAGTTCAGATTTAAGTAGCAAAATATTACGACCACACATTGAGCACACATGCTTTTCCCCAAAAATATTTCAGCTGGACTATAACTCCTTTTTCACCCTTTTCATATTCAACGCCAACATTGCATTCTACAGTCTTAAAGCAGAATGCCTTATTTATTTATTTTTTTAAATATCACTCAATTGATCTGGCTTGTGATGCAGCTTGAAGTCAGTATCATTCAATATCAATAACGTTCATTTAGGCCAGAGAAGAGATAAGCCTAAGCCTGGTTCCTCCCAAAGTTTTGACGTGATGGAGTTTAGGTTCTTTACCACTATCCCCTTTGGTTTGCTCAGTTGGAGTTCAGAAGACACTTAATTAAGTTATTTTATATAGATAATGAATTTTACAACAATGACACTGAAATAATGACTGCTAAATAACTCATACTGCCTTCTGTAGAGCTGCTGATAGCTGAATTGTTAGTGTTTAACAATTAATGTGCGGTGGCTGGCTGAGCTCTGGTGAAGAATGATTCCTCACTCATAGGTTTAGGCCGGTGATGCACACAGATAAAACCCAGGACATAAATTATATGAAATTCCCATGTGGACAGTCGCACTCTGGTTTTATGACTCAAACCTGCCCAGAAAAATATGCAGAACCTGTCATCATCACAACATTTGACCTAATCATACATGGGTGCAGTCACTAATCGATTAATGTATCACTATACAGGGCTGCCAACACTCACACATTCAGAGTAGGACTCACACTCCTCACATCCATTTTCTCACACAGTCAAAAGCACCGTAAATTAAAACGGTAATAATAGGACATTGGAGAAACAGATTTGTTATAGGCTTCAGTATGTATTTGTGTTGCGCTCTGGAAATCACCAAAATATTCTATTTACAACGTGTCTTCATCGCACTGAGCAATGTAGCCAATCGCAGACATATCTGTTGATTTCTGGAACACCTGTGATTGGCCATTGCTTTCATCGTAACTAAACGCCAGATTTGTTTTCTGCACGCTTGACATGCATGCATTGTAATCGGTTTAAAAGTCCAATCCAATTGAAAATGCTCATGTTATGTGTGATGTAGCTGGTTGAGATCACTCATTTGATTCGTTGTTCAGCAACTCTTGCAAATAAATTGTTCATTTGTTCTATTTACGTATAGTAAAACTTTTTAGTATCTGTACGACTCATTTCAGAGCTGCATTACAGTGGGTCATATTTTATCCCTCAATGCTTTAACATTAAGAAATGATGGCGATATGATGATATGTGTTGATCAACCGCAAAGATCAAGCTATATTATGTTTATTATTTTATTTAATAGATATATATATATGTGCAACTTAGTTATTAGAAACTGCAAACGAGAAATGAATTTGGTTCTGTGTGTGGTACGATTGAAGATGGCCGTATAGAAATTATATATAATTTCTATGAATGTGTTATGTGTTCTGGCCACATGACTGAGTGTTTGAATGAACGTAAGGGATTCAAATAATATTAGTCTGTTTATTCTAATTAAAACACAAGCGTTTTTTCCTCTGGTTATTTGTAGGCTATGTGTTGTCATTCGGATTAGATAACGTCTCATGTAAACAGTCCACCGAATCTTTCAATCTGAATTATTTGAATCAGAATGACAAAAAAGTGTACATGTAAACGTGGCTCCTGTAACGCGTTGTTTCCCATGCCGAATGTTGGAGTCTGTGTGTGACTCAAGCATGCTCAAATTAAAAATACTGTCATAATTATTGAAGAACTATATCAAAAAGTTGTTTACGACAAATGTAAGCAATGGCATCATAAAATATATGAAAGAAAATGAATGTAGATTAGTTAATTTAGTTGAAACTTAGGTCACCTTTTGAAAGCAGACTATTTATTACTTATCTTCGCTTGAAATCAAATAACTGATTTCATGTTGCATCACTGCATCAATAGAAAGAGAGTTATAATGATATAAATGAAGTTCCAACCAAAGGGATTATTAGTCACTATTATGTGAGTTCAAACAAGCATTTTCTGGCTATTTATATGCAATGGGCAAAATATAGGCCTATGAGATGGTACCCAGTGTTTCATTTTGTTCTGCTTCAGCTTCAGCCAAGAAATATTTTTGTGCATCCATGAGAAGTACTGGGATAAAAGTGTATAGTTTGGTGGTCTGCAGGCTCAAAACTGAAGCACCCGCACCAGATCCCTGACCCGACCCGACCCGACACAGTTAAATTAGACCCCCAAATCACCCCCACCCATAGCGAATAAAAAAAGGAAAAAGAGATCATTGCATTGCAAAGAAACGGATTAATCAATTTCACAAACATTTACCAGTTATGAAAGTTTGTGAACATCAGGTGCAGCGGTCGACAAATTCTGAATTTATGAATTTTGTTTGGACAAGAAGATGATGACCAAATTATGGTCATTTTTTGTCAGTTAAGGCTAAGTTAGCATTCTGTCTACTTTAAATCAGACATAAGCTCTTAAATAAGATTGTATTTATTTGAATGAATTATCATTTATTTGAGAGAGAGAGAGACCGAGCAAGATTGCGCTGCATGTGAAATCGCTCATTCTCTCTACAAGCAATGAGGCTTAGTTACTCAAAACAGATTTCGTGCCACCTCATTGCAGATAAATATAATGTTGTGACTAGCGTCAGTACTCGTAGCGCTATTTTACTAATAAAAGTTTCCGTGCTGTTTGTGATCTCTGGTGTGTGTGTGTGTGTGTAAGCTGCAGCGAAGTTTCATATAGTTTTGGTTTAGCTACAAACCCGACCCGACCCGAGCCCGGTTATCCACATCCGTTTCCACATTAACCCGAACCCAAGTATTTCGGGACCCGGGTTTGGGTCGTAGCAGACCTCTATAGTTTGGGCATAAACACTTATTGTCTGCAATAGCGATCAAAATGAAAGTATCTTAACATTTGTATTGTAAACGACAACCCCTTTAAACAGTATTTGTCATTTAATCATTCATTCAGGAGATCTTTATGAAGTGACTCCATTGAATTTTTTTTTTTTTTCAAATGAATATATATTTTTAAAAGACTTAAGCAATGAACATTTTGTCAGAACCACTAGTAAAGTACCTTTACTTTGTTTAGTTTTCTAATCTTTTTTCAGAATCGTGATCTCCAATTTATTAAAAAATGTGATTCTCAATTTATTCAGAATCGCAGATCTTAATACGATAAGTCGTTTTAGTGCCACATAAAAAAAAAAAATATCTAAGATTACGAGATTAAAGTCGTAATATTTCGAGAATAAATCACAGAAATGTTACGAAACAATGGATGTCGAATAATAAAGTCGTAATGTTAGAATAAAGTCGTGAATGTCTTTACGAGAATAAAGTCGAATGTTATAATTAGTAAAAGGAATGTTACGAGAATAAAGTTAATTTATTCAGAGAATAAAGTCGACGTTACGAGAATAAGAATAGTCGAGATAAGTAGTCGACTTGAGAATAAAGTTAAAAAGTTATTCGAGAATAGTCGTTTTCAAAAAAGACAGAATGGTGATCAAAGAAAATAAGAAAGTTGAACTAGTTACGAATAAAGTCGTAATACGAGAAAAATTATTACGAGACTAAAAGTAATTAAGTATTCGAATAAAGTCAGATATTTCAATAACTGCAGTAATACGAATTAAACTCGTATTATTTTGAGAAAAGAATTTATTGAAAACAATGGATGTGGAGGATTTGTTAAATCCTACTTTAGATTAGGATTTAACAAGGAAATTCTTTGTCTTTACGCATCAGCACGGAGTTATAATTAGTAAAAGGACACTGCAGCGGTTATGTAGGAAACTTAATTTATTCAGAAGAAAACATCAGACAGACATTGAGGAAATTGCCACTTTTGTGCAGTCTGAGATGGCGACCAGTGGTCACCAAGGATATTGATGGTTACATCTGCGTGCTATTCAAGAGGATATGTTGTTTCTCAAGAGACTATGAGGATGGTGATCAAAGAAAATGACCCTGAAGGAGTTGAACCACTTCTGACGCTCCAATATGCCGAATAATGCCACATTCGTAACGTCCACTGAAGTACTGGCGTTATTTTTCTTCTGAATAAAGTTTCCACTACATAACCGCTGCAGTGTCCATTTACTAATTATAACTGCTGATGCGCCAAAAGACAAAGAATTTCTTATTAAACTTTATTCCTAATCTAAAGTAGGATTTAACCAAACTCTCCACATCCATTGTTTCTAGCATTCTGATTTTTCTCAAAATATTAGAGTTTCCACTTTATTCTCGTGGCGTTTCACTTTATTCTTATTACTTTATTCGTAACGTTTCCACTTTATTCTCGTAACGTTCCACTTTATTCTCGCAACGTTTCCACTTTATTTCGTAACGCGTTCCACTTTATTCTCGTAACGCTTCCACTTTATTCTCGTAACGCTTCCACTTTATTCTCGTAACGCGCTTCCACTTTATTCTCGTAACGTTTCCACTTTATTCTCGTAACGCTTCCACTTTATTCGCAACGTTTCCACTTTATTCGTAACGTTTCCGACTTTATTCTCGTAACGTTCGACTTTCATCTCGTAACGTTTCGACTTTTATTCTCGTAACGCTCGACTTTATTCTCGTAACGCTTTCGACTTTATTCTCGTAACGTTTCGACTTTATTCTCGTAACGTTCGACTTTATTCTCGTGAACGTCGACTTTATTCTCGCAACGCTCGACTTTTATTCTCGTAACGCTTTACTTTTATTCTCGTAACGCGTTCGACTTTATTCTCGTAACGTGCTTTATTCTCGTAACGTTCCACTTTATTCTCGTAACGTTTCACTTTATTCCTCGTAACGTTTCACTTTATTCTCGTAACGTTTCCACTTTATTCTCGTAACGTTTTCTTTATTCGTAACGCCGACTTTATTCTCGTAACGTTTCGACTTTATTCGTAACGTTTCGACTTTATTCTAACGTTTAACTTTATTCGTAACGTTACGACTTTATTCTCGTAACGTTCGACTTTATTCTCGTAACGTTTCGACTTTATTCTCGTAACGTTTCGACTTTATTCTCGTAACGTTTCGACTTTATTCTCGTAGTTTCGACTTTATTCTCGAAATATTACGACTTTAATCTCGTAGTCTTAGATTTTTTTTTGTTTTGTTTATGTGGCACTAAAACGCCGTCGTAAATTTACGTGTTGTTATTACTGCATATAATTCATTAAAATATAAGTTTAATTTCATAAAGTACAAGTTGTTTTCTAAATGCACCTACAGTTTTTCAGTTGAATAAAATACTATTTTTCCCTATATATATATATATATATATATATATATATATATATATATATATATATATATTACATCGTTGAAGATTAAAAAAAAAGAAGTCTAAAAATCTCGCCTCGTTCTGGTGAACCCAGTCTCGTCTCATGGTATAAGTATCTCGTCACACCCCTAGTAGCCAGTGAGATCATATATACTAGCCCCGACTAGTAGAAGGTCAGCATGCAGAAGACTGAGCTAACTGAAAACTGTCAAATAACAAACACACAATTTTACTTAGTATTTTTGTTGTTTTCAAGTAAAAACGTGGGGGGTTATCTTAATTCCAGGGAAAAGCAACAGTTTTTTGGCTTTTTCAAAAAAAAGACGTAATGTTTTGCTTCTTAAGTAAATGTATTGATTTTCTTGATTTAAGATATATTTTTTAAACTGTAAAAAGACCCTGCATATTTTATTATAACCTAAATATCAGAGACATTTACATTTAGTCATTTAGCAGACGCTTTTATCCAAAGAGACTTACAATTGGGGAATACATAAAGCGATTAATCTAGAAGAGGCAAACAGACAGAGGAAGTGCCCCTAACACCAAGTCTCAGGCATTGTTCAAATAAGTACAAGCTAGCAAGAGAAGGAGAGAAAGATAAAGAGAAAGATGAAGATTTTGAAAAAGTTTTTTTTTGATGAAGTTAAGTAGAGTTGAAAGAGATGAGTTTTCAGTTGTTGCTTGAAGATTGACAGGGATCCAGCAGTCCGGATGGGGGTGGGAAGATCATTCCACCAGCCAGGAGTGGTGAACGAGAATGTTCTGGAGAGTGATTTTGAGCCTCTCTGTGATAGTACCACGAGGCGTCGCTCACTAGCAGATCTCAGACTTCTGGAGGGATGTAGATTCGTAATAGTGAGTGGAAGTAGGTGGGTGCTGAGTCTGTGGTTGTTCTATATGCAAGCATCAGTGTCTTGAACTTGATGCGAGCTGCAACTGGTAGCCAGTGCAAGGAGACAAAGAGAGGTGTAACATGGGCTCTTTTGGGCTCGTTGAAGACCAGTTGTGCCGCCGCATTCTGAATCATTTGTAGAGGTTTGATTGTGTTTGATGGAAGTCCAGCCAGAAGAGCATTGCAGTAGTCCAGTCTAGAAATGACAAGGGCTTGGACAAGAAGTTGTGCAGCATGCTCTGTCAGAAAGGGCCTGATCTTTCTGATGTTGTGAAGTGCAAACCTGCAAGATCGAGCAGTCTTTGCAATGTGCTCTTTGAAGGGCAGCAGGTCATCAAAGATTACACCAAGATTTCTGACCGAAGCTGATGGGGAAATTGTTGATGGACCTAACTGAATCGTGAAGTCATGCTGTAGAGTTGGAGTTGCAGGAAGACAAGGAGCTCAGTCTTTGCCAGGTTGAGCTGTAGGTGATGTTCTTTCATCCATGCCGAGATGTCCGCCAGGCAGCCTGAGATCCGTGCAGCTACCGTTGGATCATCTGGTCGAAATGAGAGATAGAGCTGTGTGTCATCAGCGTAGAAATGGTAGGAGAAGCCATGTGCCTGTATAATGGGAGCCAGTGATGTAGTGTAAGTGGAGAAAAGGAGGGGTCCAAGAACCAATCCCTGGGGAACCCCAGTGACCAATTGATGTGCTTTGGATACCTTCCCTCCCCAGGCCACCCTGAAAGACCGACCAGTGAGATAGGATTCAATCCAGCGAAGTGGAATTCCAGTGATGTCCAGTGATGAGAGGGTGGACAGGAGGATCTGATGATTGACAGTGTCAAAAGCGGCAGACAGATCCAGCAGAATGAGGACTGGTGATTTATAATCAGCTTTTGTAATTCGCAGGGCTTCAGTGACTGAGAGTAGCGCAGTCTCAGTTGAATGGCCACTCCTGAAACCTGACTGGTTAGTGTCTGTTACGAACTTCTACTTCATTGTCTAGAGATGGTAGTAATATTGAAATTGTGACCAGCCTTGTGACAATGCAGGTGGCAAGAGACAAGCACAACCGGAGGTGTCAAAAAAAGATCACTTTATTTTACAAGAATTAAGGAAAAGTAAGAAATAACAATATTAATGGCAACAACAATAATATAGATAATTGCAACAAACAAAGAAACGAAATACCCAGAAGGGTTAAGTAAATTATATACAATATTTACATAAGTCAAAACAAAATAAACCCCCACAGGAGAAAAGGACGCAAGTGGCGCTAAAGAAAAGAAAAGAACAAAACCAAAACCAATCTAACTCAATTTCAACCTCTAACCTACCTAAAGGAAAACAAAAGCAATGAAAGAAATCTTGTTTACACGCCTTACTTTCCTACCCTATACTAACCAAACAGAAGAATACATAAGCAGCGCCACTTCTAATCTGGTGTGTCTATACATTGGAATCACTAGGTGTTTGTAGCGTACGCCACGTGACATATTACCTGCCCAAAGCTCCTGTGGCAAAGCGAAGCTTGTCATCAGCTAACAACAAAGCAAGCTGAAATTAAGGTAATCACAAATGTAAACCAGATGACAGTTTCAATTATAACAAGAAAATAACAAAACCAACACATGAGGGAGAGGCAAATTAACAAACGCTTAGAACAGAGCAGAAAACCACAATCGCTTTTGCTTAACGCTCGTCTAAACGTCTTTTTAAAAGACTGGCGATGGCCCGGATTGGCAGCAAAGGCCATGACGTCACTCGAGTTAATAAAGATTGACAGCCTCCTAAGCCAATAGCAGTCCCGAGGGTTGATCCTAAGAAAATGACAGGGAGGGAGAGAAAAGCGAGAGAGAGAGAGGCAGGCACCTGCCGGGACGTAACACCCCACCCTTAAGAACAAACCAGTTTGTGATAATATCACCATAACTAAGCCCTCGAAAGAGCATCGGCTACAACATTTTCAGTACCCTTTTTGTGTTTAATTTCCAAGTTATAGTTTTGAACTATTAGAGACCATCGCATCAAACGCTGATTTTGATTGTACATGCGAGATAAAAACACAAGGGGATTGTGATCAGTAAACACGATGACAGGAAGACTGCTGGAGCCAATATAAACCTCAAAATGCTGTAAAGCAAACAACAAAGCAAGGGCTTCCTTTTCAATCGTGGAATAATTAAACTGATGCTTATTAAACTTGCGCGAAAAGTAACTAATAGGATGATCTATACCATTTTTATCCTCCTGAAGAAGAACAGCCCCAGCTCCAACAGCACTTGCATCGACTTCCAGTTTAAAACCCTGAGAACAATCCGGAGCCAGAAGAACAGGTGCATTACACAAAAGAGTCTTCACACAGTCAAAAGCATATTGACACTCAGCGGACCATTCAAAAGGTTTAGATGGGCTAAGCAGGGCAGTAAGAGGGCTGACAATAGTCGAAAAGTTTCTGCAAAAACTGCGATAATAGCCAGCCATACCCAGAAATCGTCTCAACTCTCGACGTGTAGTAGGGACTGAAAATTCTGAAATAGCTATGATTTTAGCTTCTACCGGTCGCACTTGGCCTTGACCAACTTCTTTGCCAAGATAAGTGACTGTCGCTTGTCCAAAGTCACACTTTGCCAAGTTAAGTGTCAGATTAGCCTTGGCAAGACGTTCAAACACAATTCTCAATAAACGGACATGTTCTGGCCAGTCTACAGAATAAATAACAAGATCATCAAGATAAGCATTACAGTTTGGTACACCTGCCAACACTAAATTTACAAGTCGTTGAAATGTTGCGGGGGCGTTTCTAAGCCCGAACGCCATTGCCGTGTATTGAAGAAAACTGTCAGGTGTTACAAACGCAGATTTAGCTCAGCCTGACGTGCTTGGGCTTTCTCTTGAGCCTCGTAATGCAACCGGGCCAACCGGACCTTCAGTCGCGCGTCCTCTCTGGAGTCAACAGAGCTGGGAGAAAATGGATCAAAAGGTAGCAAGCCGGCCTTAGAATCGGACTCCACCTCCGCCTCAGCATCAACTTTACCATTTTGCCGATCCTCATCCTCGAGGCTGAAACGCTCCACAGCAACGTTCTCATGGCTTAAAACTCCGCCAGTAACAACATCATCAGCTGTATTTGACATAGGGAGAACTTTCAACCCAATCAAGCACTGTACCAATTTACTCTTTATGTCTCTCTTAAGACTTTGCTTACTCACACCAATCTGACAGTGTCCAGTTTGTTGTTCTGTGAAAGAAACAATGAGACCTGTTTGAAGACAACTCGTTCGAGTGTTTTGGCTATGAATGGAAGGAGAGAGACAGGTCTGTAGTTTTCTAAAAGAGAAGTGTTTCATGTAGGTTTTTTGAGCAGTGGAGTTACCCGAGCCTTTTTGAATGCAGTGGGGAAGATGCCTGTGAGGAGAGATGTGTTGATGATGTGTGTGAGTGCTGGTAAGAGTGTGGGAGAGATTGCTTGGAGAAGGTGCGAGGGGATTGGGTCTAGACACTTGAGATACATCATATACTGTTGAGACACTTGAGAGACACTTGAGATACATCATATACTGTTGAGACACTTGAGAGACACTTGAGATACATCATATACTGTTGAGACACTTGAGAGACACTTGAGATACAACATATACTGTTGAGACACTTGAGAGACACTTGAGATACATCATAAACTGTCGCAATCATGTGTTGATTCCGTTCACATTTCATCAGTTAGAACAGTTCTATCTGCCCTATATTCAAGACAGTGAGAGGTTATATATATATATATATATATATATATATATATATATATATATATATATATATATATACAGTATATATATTATAGAAGGGACTTTACAGCTTGAGGGCGCACTCCAGTCTCAAGTATGAATGAAACACATTACATGAGTGTGTTTACAGCACTAATGCTCACATTTGGCCAAATAAGAGAGACAAAAATAATACTCTTCTCCAAATACTTTTTTTCCTACAGATGAGTACTTTTATAAAGCCCTCTGATGAAAAGGGTTCTCATAAAGTGTTCAAGAGTGATTTTATTTGCATGTTATTGCAATTGAGAGTCTGCATTCATCTCATTAACACAATCATTATTAATGCCATAGTTTAATATTTGCATTCATGCATTTCAAAATGCATTTATTCAAATTCCATAGAATTAGCATAAATATGTTAATTGTAATAACGAACAAAATAAATAAAGCCTACCTAAATACATAAATGCATAATAACTGTATGCAGTTAAAAAGTATGAACATGGTTTAAATATGGCTAAATGTGGAACAAGCAATATTAAATTAGTTAATGCATTTGATTTTTTACATACAATAATTTGGAGTAATTAATGATTAATATAAACCTGATTATTTTGCATTTAAACATTTACCTTCACAGTTTGTTTTTTACATTACTGATAAATATGCATCACATTAAGTCTGTTGGTTTGTTTGTTAAAACTGCATAATTCAAATGGATGTATTTTATAAGCAATTAAAATGCATTCATATTTAATATGAAATTAATAACAAATATTATAAAACTACCTAAACGAAATCATTGATCAACAATGTGCATGCAATAACTTACTAAAAAACATCATAAAGTCATAAAGTCACAAAGGCACGGTCATCATCAGCTAGATGTCTATTGTGTTACGTTAGTTTAATACAGAAAGTGTTCAGATCAAAACAATTTAATATAATGCTATGGACTATTCGTGTCTATTTTCTCTTATATTTATCTGTAATGCAATTTATTAAATCAACTTAGCTGTTTTACATGTTTTCTTATTCTGAAAGACTGTGGTATTACCTTTTCCCTGGCGGTAAGGTTTTAAGGGCTACTCCAGCCAAAATGCAGTTAATGCGCATTTCTTTCTTCTGTGAAACAAAATAACAGATTCTGAAGAGCGTTTGTGAGCCAGACAACATGAGCTCACTGGAGCATATGAGCAAACAAGGAAAGTAAGGCAATTAGTTCAGCTCAGACTCCAGTTCGTCAAAGAAAGTAGATTCAGCTCTGATATCATTACAAACGCAGGCTTTCTAAAAACTTTCATGCATCCATATCAAACAGTCATTCTAAAACCACATCGCATGCTTGACTAGTGTATAAAGTGTTATCATCTAACCGTTGTCTGCCCGTCTTCGGTGGAGCTGTCCCGTCACAGCAAACGTCTCCTTCTTCTACTAACAGAGTTTGTTTGAGTTGAACGCACGAGGAATGCACTATGACACCGATCTCGTGCAGCACCTCCCTTCTGCGGAAGACACCAGGCATATTAATGAACAACCAGTCTTAAGGGTACATTTTTCGAAATTGAGATTTATACACCATCGGGAAGCTGAGTAAATAATCTTTCCATTGATGTATGGTTTGTTATGATATGACAATATTTGGCTGAGATACAACTATTTAAAAATCTGGAATCTGAGGGTGCAAAAAAATCTAAATATTGAGAAAATCAGCTTTAAAGTTGTTCAAATGAAGTTCTTAGCAATGCATATTACTAATCAAAAATTAATTAAGTATATATATATATATATATTTATGATATGCACTACATATCTTCATGTAACATGATCTTAATATCCTAATGATTTTTGGCATATAAGAAAAGTGTATCATTTTGACCCATACAATGTATTGTTGTCTATTGCTACAAATATACAAATATACCTGTGCTGCTTATGACTTTTTTTTTGCTCCAGGGTCACAGATGCTGAAATGCTTGCATGTTTTATTATTTATTTATTCATTCGGACAAGTGTTTTTATTTTTTTTATTTTTTTCATGATTAACTCTGGAAGGTGTGCATCTGAAAGCGTGACATTGGCAGAAATCATCCAAAACAAATTTAGATAATAAGATTATCTTATGAGAGATCATTATGGAAATAGCATTAAGTTAAATGCATTTACAAGACAGAAAAAAATGCAACTGCTGACATGAAAGTTTGAACAAAATTCTACTTAATGCAGAGAAAGGACTGAATTTAATGATTTTATAGTTCCATATATTATAACAGGCTCCAAATGAAAGCAATTCACAGCGAAAGCATTTTATGCTAACTTTTTATTACATTTACATTATATAATTTATATAAATGTATTAAATATTGCATTTGCTGCATTTGCAGTAAATTATGTAGGGGTAGTGACTTTATTCAGGGGTAGTGTCAGATATGCAGTATGTCACCACAGCTGCAGTGCATCAGGTTAGCTGTAGTGTTAGTAGTTAAAGTCACTGGCTTTGAGATAGAGACAATAGCAGCGGAGTGGACTACCACAACACTCAGTGTAGAGGAGCAACTCAGGAGGAAGTTGAGTTCGATTTTGATCTTGATGACTATCAAAAGATAAATATTTATTAAAAACAAGACAAAACAGTCAAAAAGTAACATGCATGTTAAGAAGAAATGCAGACAAGTATGGCATTAACAGCTACAGAGATTATAAATGAAGCATTAAACATTTGGTGAAGAACTTTTAAGATCAAAATTGACTTTTTGGTAAATTGTATATATTGTATAAAAATATACAAAAACACTATTATACAATAATTGTACAGTTAGTTAAAAGTTCATTACAAACTATTCTGGCATGAGAGTACACAAATAAACCACAATATTAACACTGATATTATAACATTTAAAAGAAGCATATGTGTGTGAAAGAATGTGAGCATGTGTGTGAATGACTGAGTGTAAACACCATCTCTACTAAACAACACAGAACAAGCATTTAACATTTGGTTTTTACAAATTATACACTTACAGTGTGTTTCATAGTCCATGAATACAGATCATGCATCACTGCCAATTTTCATGATCTCTTTATCATAATTGATGTAGTCATGAAGAAGCCCCATCAGCACATCATGCGACATCTTCTACAGCATCCAGGGCAGCATCCTCCTTTAAAACCACTGTTGCATCAGTTCGGGGGAAATTCTCCTCTTTGACCAGCATTCATCCCAGTCACCGCCTGTTCTTCATCAGAGGCCTAAAAAGAGAAAAACATTTAATGAAACCAGAGGTGGAAAGTAACGAATTACATTTACTCGCGTTACTGTAATTGAGTAGCTTTTTTGTGTACTTGTACTTTTTTAAGTAATTTTTTTAATCTGTAATTTTACTTTTACTTAAGTATATTTTGTGGGAAGTATTGTACTTCGCTACATTTTAAAACACATGAATTACTGAGTAAAAAAAAATCGCTCAGTGGAAACAACTGCAGCAAATAATGGGCAGAAGAAGAAACTGGCGCTAAAATCACAAGAAAGATGCAGACGGACAAGACAGGCGTTAATGGTGCAGACCCAGCCGAAAACCAGAACATGTCGTACTCTGCTGAAGTTGAACTCGAAGGAAATGAAGTGAATCCCTGGCCATATGCATGCTCTATTATGCAGTGTTAGCTGTGTTTGCCTCGGGAGACCGAACTAGCAGCTTATAACATCTCGACATCGCCCTTCGCAAGCATGTAGAGATAACGTAAGGTAAATACTTACATCGTTGCATTGGTGGTTAAAATGAAGCTTTGATGGTTTAGCAAAAGGTTTTGCACAAATGAGCCAAAAAGACAGTGGTGCAGGGTGTGCAATATCGTCTGTGATAATATAGTAATTGTTGTTTTAACGATTTGACATGATCAGTATTTTGCCAAAAACCAAACAAATCACTCTAAACAGTGTGCCGTGAAATCTAGTAACGTTAGATTAGACTAATCCGCGTGCATCTGGACTGCTTTCTTTCACTGCGTGATTCAGTCTGTTAAAATGCATTTAGAATGATCACAAAATTGAAGATATAGAAGCAGAAAATGTATATATTTATATAATTTAATATAGTAAGTCAACATCACATGATGAATGCCGTTTTTCTCAAAAAAATCACCATGATTACATAGGCCTGTAGTTTTGCTTTTTACAACAGTTCAAAAAACAAGAAGTTAATTAAGAGACTTGCGTTTTAGACACCATATTGCCTGTTTTTGCTCTATTTCGACAACAAAATAATTCCAAACACAGCCACCATACACAGTTTTGCGTCTCTGACTCTGAGCAATGACGGTGTTTTGTTCCTGAATGTATTAACCGTTTAAATGATTCTGTTCAATCGCAATGACTCTCTTATCAGTGACTTACTGACACCTACTGGTGGTTCTAATTTAACATTTAAAGTATCTTTTGATTTATTTATTTTTTAATTTCAAATGACTATTTAACATTTGTGACCCTGGCATGGAGCACAAAACCAAGTCACTGGGGTATATTTGTAGCAATAGCCAACAATAAATTGTATGGGTTAAAATTATAAATTTTTCTTTTATGCCAAAAATCATTAGCATATTAAGTTAAGATCATGTTCCATTAATATATTTTGTAAATTTCCTACTGTAAATATATCAAAACTAAGAGCTTAATTTGAACAACTTTAAAGGAGATTTTCTCAATATTTGGATTGTTTGCTCCCTCAGATTCCAGATTTACAAATATTGTCCGATCATAACAAACCATACATCAATGGAAATATGATTTATTCAGCTTTCAGATGATGTATAAATCGCAATTTAGTAAAATGGACCCTTATGGTTTTGTGGTTCAGGGTCACATTTTATATCTTATTTATCAAAACATTATTTCTGCATTTGTAACTGCAGGCTAAATGCATTCATGTCAGTGTAAATACATCTATGCCACTTCAGATGAAGCTTCTGCGTTTCCTCTACATTGCAAAGATGCATTTTGTTGATCCTGATTTAATTTGCCTGGTAACAGCCCAAATGTCTTATTATTCTAATTAACCGATTCATTTAATTAAAAACACCTAGTTTGAGATTTATAGGCCTATCCCAGGTGTGTCAAACTCAGTTCCTGGAGGGCCACAGCCCTAAAGAGTTTAGTTCCAACCCTGCTTCAACACACACACCATGCAGTTTTCAAATAAGCCTAAATGATTAGTTTAGCTGTATCAGATGTGTTTAATTAGGGTAATATCTACACTGTGTAGGGCTGTGGCCCTCCAGGAACTGAGTTTGACACCTTTGGTCTATCCCATTTTTTCCTCCATCCCATTGTTAAAATGTAACTAAGTAATTTATACTCAGAGTATATTTTAAATGAGCTACTTTTTAATTTTACTTGAGTATATTTTTAGACTGGTACTTTTACTTGTACTTAAGTAAAATTTCAGTAATGTAATGGTACTTTTACTTGAGTAGAATATTTTTGTACTCTTTCCACCTCTGAATGAAACTATCCATTTTCAGATAGAGCTGCATCCACATCAGTAAGGACAGGTAAATAGTCTGTCACTTTGTGTGGTTGTTTAATGTCTGTCTACCACAGCGCTCTAGAATGCTATAATGGCAGCACTAGTGTGAGGGCATGTAATATTGTTTATGTAAATATATTGCTTTCAGAAAGTTTCTTCTTTACTGAAACATTAAAACAGACATGACATTCACATACCTTACAAATGTCCAAGTACGTGGAGGGCTGCTCTTTAATGGGTTAGTTCACCAAAAAATTTAAATGGTCATAATTTACTCCCCCATGTTGTTCCAGACCCATACAAACTCTGATCATTTTTGGAACAAAAATAAATATTGTAATATTCTCTTAATTTCTGTCCTCCATGGCAAGTCTGGAAGACCAATATTTTCTTCTGAACAGACATGTTCACTATCATGTAATTTAAGATTTATACATATATAAATATTGGAATGTATTACTTCTACAATAACTCTATTCATGAAGCTTGAAAATAATGATTATCTAGACTCTCAATGGATGAACAAAAAATTATGAGAATGACATAAGGGCAAGTATATATTTTTTTGTGTAAACTATTCCTTTAAGAAAGGAAGACCAAGAACGATGACTCTCCAAATCAGACAACTCCAAAGTTGGTTTGGGTTCTGCAATGAAAAACACAGACATCAATGGTTTATATAAAATATGAACACGTAATCATACTGTTGTTGCATTAAAATGTGAAATAAACAAGCAGGAGACAACAGAAACATTTATTTTCTAAGAAATATCTTACAATCTCAAACGAATGATGCTCTCCTATGTCTCTGGCAATCAACATCTACAAAAAACAAAGAAACATTCTTTTAGTCTTAGTAAAAAATTGATAACATGAAATTATGAAGTTTACTTGCCTTAAACGGTCATTCCTCTCTTCCAAAGAAGCTGAGAAAACCGCCTCCTCCTCACACAAGCAGGCTTCTGTGTCCTTAACTCCAAAGTTGGTTTGGGTTCTGCAATGAAAAAGGGACACCAATGGTTTACATAAAATATGAACACGTAATCATACTGTTGTTACATTAAAATGTGAAATAAACAAGCAGGAGACAACAGAAACATTTATTTTCTAATAAATAACTTACAATCTCAAACGAATGACGCTCTCCTATGTCTCTGGCAATCAACATCTACAAAAAACAAAGGAACATTCTTTTAGTCTTAGTAAAAAAATTGATAACATGAAATTACGAAGTTTACTTGCCTTAAACGGTCATTCCCTCTCTTCCAAAGAAGCTGAGAAAACCGCCTCCTCCTCACACAAGCAGGCTTCTGTGTCCTTAACTCCAAAGTTGGTTTGGGTTCTGCAATGAAAAAGGGACACCAATGGTTTACATAAAATATGAACACGTAATCATACTGTTGTTACATTAAAATGTGAAATAAACAAGCAGGAGACAACAGAAACATTTATTTTCTAATAAATAACTTACAATCTCAAACGAATGATGCTCTCCTATGTCTCTGGCAATCAACATCTACAAAAACAAAGAAACATTCTTTAGTCTTAGTAAAAATTGATAACATGAAATTATGAAGTTTACTTGCCTTAAACGGTCGTTCCCTCTCTTCCAAAGAAGCTGAGAAAACCGCCTCCTCCTCACACACAAGCAGGCTTCTATCCTTAACTCCGGCGCGGCACAACGAAGACACAAGCTCAACAAGTCTGAAATATTACATACAAGACATTACTGTTAACAATTATCACTTCATCAGCCTCAAAATAATTATGCTAGTCTTTACATAACGCGTTTCCTTTAGGAAACTACATTCAGTTTAACATGAACAATACAATAATGAATTAACATGTTAATAACCGTCTATTAACACCTCAAAGAGAGCAGATATTGTAAAATCTTATCTAAATATGACATAAGACACTCACAGACGTTATAAAAGTAACGTTACGTTAAGTTACCTCTTCCGTTCAGTAAAAGAGACCGTTAAGATCTCCGTTTCTGAGGCGAAAACCACGTCAGCGAATTTTTCAATATAAGCTATTTTCGGACTATTTCCGCCTTCCATGAAACCTCAAAATACTCCCGGACACAAACAATGAATGATAACTTTAAATGTTTAATCTTTACTTACCATAACGCTTTCATTCGCTTCCTTTCAGGCTGAGAAAATGGCGGCTTCTCGCACTGGTGTCGCCGGGTGCTCGGATGTTGACGTGGCGCATGCGTGCTCTCCTTCACGGTTCCCAACCCAGCGCCGCTGGGTTATGATCAAGACCAATTTGCAACCCAAAATTGGGTTAAAACAACCCAACGCCCTAACCCAGCGGTCTCAACCCAGCATTTGGGTTGAAAAACAACCCAGCGTTTTTTAGAGTGTATGGGTTAAAATTATACATTTTTCTTTTATGCCAAAAATCATTAGCATATTAAGTTAAGATCATGTTCCATTAATATATTTTGTAAATTTCCTACTGTAAATATATCAAAACTAAGAGCTTAATTTGAACAACTTTAAAGGAGATTTTCTCAATATTTGGATTTTTTTTGCACCCTCAGATTCCAGATTTACAAATATTGTCCGATCATAACAAACCATACATCAATGGAAATATTATTTATTCAGCTTTCAGATGATGTATAAATCGCAATTTAGTAAAATGGACCCTTATGGTTTTGTGGTTCAGGGTCACATTTTATATCTTATTTATCAAAACATTATTTCTGCATTTGTAACTGCAGGCTAAATGCATTCATGTCAGTGTGTAATACATATATGCCACTTCAGATGAAGCTTCTGCGTTTCCTCTACATTGCAAAGATGCATTTTGTTGATCCTGATTTAATTTGCCTGGTAACAGCCCAAATGTCTTATTATTCTAATTAACCGATTCATTTAATTAAAAACACCTAGTTTGAGATTTATAGGCCTATCCCAGGTGTGTCAAACTCAGTTCCTGGAGGGCCACAGCCCTAAAGAGTTTAGTTCCAACCCTGCTCCAACACACACACCATGCAGTTTTCAAATAAGCCTAAATGATTAGTTTAGCTGTATCAGATGTGTTTAATTAGGGTAATATCTACACTGTCTAGGGCTGTGGCCCTCCAGGAACTGAGTTTGACACCTTTGGTCTATCCCATTTTTCCTCCATCCCATTGTTAAAATGTAACTAAGTAATTTTTACTCAGAGTATATTTTAAATGAGCTACTTTTAATTTTACTTGAGTATATTTTTAGACTGGTACTTTTACTTGTACTTAAGTAAAATTTCAGTAATGTAATGGTACTTTTACTTGAGTAGAATATTTTTGTACTCTTTCCACCTCTGAATGAAACTATCCATTTTCAGATAGAGCTGCATCCACATCAGTAAGGACAGGTAAATAGTCTGTCACTTTGTGTGGTTGTTTAATGTCTGTCTACCACTACCTCTAGAATGCTATAATGGCAGCACTAGTGTGAGGGCATGTAATATTGTTTATGTAAATATATTGCTTTCAGAAAGTTTCTTCTTTACTGAAACATTAAAACAGACATGACATTCACATACCTTACAAATGTCCAAGTACGTGGAGGGCTGCTCTTTAATGGGTTAGTTCACCAAAAAATTTAAATGGTCATAATTTACTCCCCCATGTTGTTCCAGACCCATACAAACTCTGATCATTTTTGGAACAAAAATAAATATTGTAATATTCTCTTAATTTCTGTCCTCCATGGCAAGTCTGGAAGACCAATATTTTCTTCTGAACAGACATGTTCACTATCATGTAATTTAAGATTTATACATATATAAATATTGGAATGTATTACTTCTACAATAACTCTATTCATGAAGCTTGAAAATAATGATTATCTAGACTCTCAATGGATGAACAAAAAATTATGAGAATGACATAAGGGCAAGTATATATTTTTTTGTGTAAACTATTCCTTTAAGAAAGGAAGACCAAGAACGATGACTCTCCAAATCAGACAACTCCAAAGTTGGTTTGGGTTCTGCAATGAAAACACAGACATCAATGGTTTATATAAAATATGAACACGTAATCATACTGTTGTTGCATTAAAATGTGAAATAAACAAGCAGGAGACAACAGAAACATTTATTTTCTAATAAATAACTTACAATCTCAAACGAATGATGCTCTCCTATGTCTCTGGCAATCAACATCTACAAAAAACAAAGAAACATTCTTTTAGTCTTAGTAAAAAAAATGATAACATGAAATTATGAAGTTTACTTGCCTTAAACGGTCATTCCCTCTCTTCCAAAGAAGCTGAGAAAACCGCCTCCTCCTCACACAAGCAGGCTTCTGTGTCCTTAACTCCAAAGTTGGTTTGGGTTCTGCAATGAAAAAGGGACACCAATGGTTTACATAAAATATGAACACGTAATCATACTGTTGTTACATTAAAATGTGAAATAAACAAGCAGGAGACAACAGAAACATTTATTTTCTAATAAATAACTTACAATCTCAAACGAATGATGCTCTCCTATGTCTCTGGCAATCAACATCTACAAAAAACAAAGGAACATTCTTTTAGTCTTAGTAAAAAAATTGATAACATGAAATTATGAAGTTTACTTGCCTTAAACGGTCGTTCCCTCTCTTCCAAAGAAGCTGAGAAAACCGCCTCCTCCTCACACAAGCAGGCTTCTATCCTTAACTCCCGGCGCGGGCACAACGAAGACACAAGCTCAACAAGTCTGAAATATTACATACAAGACATTACTGTTAACAATTATCACTTCATCAGCCTCAAAATAATTATGCTAGTCTTTACATAACGCCGTTTCCTTTAGGAAACTACATTCAGTTTAACCGCGAACAATACAATAATGAATTAACATGTTAATAACCGTCTATTAACACCTCAAAGAGAGCAGATATTGTAAAATCTTATCTAAATATGACATAAGACACTCACAGACGTTATAAAAGTACGTTAAGTTACCTCTTCCGTTCAGTAAAAGAGACCGTTAAGATCTCCGTTTCTGAGGCGAAAACCACGTCAGCGAATTTTTCAATATAAGCTATTTTCGGACTATTTCCGCCTTCCATGAAACCTCAAAATACTCCCGGACACAAACAATGAATGATAACTTTAAATGTTTAATCTTTACTTACCATAACGTCTTTCATTCGCTTCGCTTCTTTCAGGCTGAGAAAATGGCGGCTTCTCGCACTGGTGTCGTCGGGTGCCCTCGGATGTTGACGTGACGCGTGCGTGCTCCTTCACGTCCGCGTTCCCAACCCAGCGCCGCTGGGTTATGATCAAGACCAATTTGCAACCCAAAATTGGGTTAAAACAACCCAACGCCCTAACCCAGCGGTCTCAACCCAGCATTTGGGTTGAAAAACAACCCAGCGTTTTTTAGAGTGTACTTTTCTGCATTTCTTCTTAACATGCATGTTTTTGACTGTTTTCTCTTGTTGTTTTTAATAAATATTTACCTTTTGATAGTCATTCTTTGTGTGTAAAAGTTATTTTAAAATGAACAAGATTTGTAGATTTAATATCTAGCTTGATTTGGGTTCATTTTATGTAGTAATTTTAAACCATGAAAAAGCAACCCAGCCTACTGGGTTAAACATAATAACCCAAATGGTTGGGTTAAAATAACCCAGCGCTGGGTTCGTCCCTTTTTGACCCAGCGCTGGGTTACCAAAATAACCCAAATTGGGTTGTTTTCAACCCAGCAGTTTTTAGAGTGTATTTAAACTGAACTGAGCTGGAAAATGACATCACTGAATTCAATAATTAAATGCCTTTAACTTTAATGTTCCTGTTTTGATATTGTGCAGTTGCTTTGAAATAATTTGTATTGTTAAAAGCGCTATATAAATAAAGATGACTTGACTCTTATTATTTCATCAGAATTATTGCACTTTCACATATGTAAAAATCAAGAGAATGACAACTCATACGCATGCTTTATTTTAATTAATCCCAAACAATAAAATTCCCCATTCATGAAAGATTCTGCTAATCTTTTGCTTTTAAACCAACAATGAAAATAATTTGTCCTGCGTCAAAGAGATTGCATATGTGCATTTATTTAGTAACCACAATCGCAAAGAATATAGATTCAAGCTTCAGGATTTGCATTTACAGTTCATCACCGAGTGAGGGAATAAAGACTGACTAATGTGATCATATTTCCACAATATTATACTCTCTTATTACACTCTTTGCATTGGCTGCAAATTTGTTTCATAATTCAATTCAATTCAAGATTATTTGTATAGCGCTTTTTATGAAACAATCGTTGCAAAGCAGCTTTACAGGAAATTAAGTTTCTACAATAGATTTATATATTGCAGAAACATAATATATTTAAATTATGGCAACATTTGTTTAATTGTGTATATTCTCTGAGGTAGGTGTTCAACAGTAAAGTATCAAGTATTTTTTTAATTGTTTAATTGTGTTTAATTTTATTTTTTTTTTATATATATTCTCTGAGGCAGGTGTTTGGTCATCTCGGATCATGTAAGGGTTAGATCCAGACTGAAGCTTGTGTAATTATGGGATGTTAATCCGGAAACAGAGATTCAAATAGAGACATAATTAGCGTAGCTGTTGTTCCATCCAAGCAAAAATTATTTGTTTAACCCAAGCTAAAGCATAATAATGTGCGTTTGATCAGATATAACTGCAGTGCAAGACTTGATTTCAAAATGGTTTTTTTTGTTTTAATCTCTGAATGATTAGTTTCAAACACAATTTCTGATTGTTTGAATTTAAATAACTCTGCTAGATCATTAAGGTCATCCAAACACAGATTGCTGATTGTTTTCAGCTCTGATAGCCCTGTGGGCAGCACACAGACATACAGCGCCATTGCACTACAGGGCCGCTCCTGATCCCGCCCCCATCTCTCTCCCACTTCACTTCCTGTCAGCTCTGATCCGTCCTATCACAATGAGTGGTGACCCCCCCCTCCCCCAAAAAGTACCATAAATAATGATGGTTTAGACTATATCCTGCAGGCACATCTGTAACATCTGCTGTTGACTGGAACTCTTTAATTATTGTTCTAATTATGGAAATGTTCAATGTATTAGCTCTTTTTACTTTTTGACTTCATTGTGATGGATGATCAAGGGAATTTGGTCTCTGTGTACCTCATATTTATAATATTGTGAAACAGGAAGTCATGGCTGGATAATTTCATTTATCCAGTCACCCTGCTGTGCTAAAAAGTAAATATGAATGGGAATATAGATCTTCAGAGATTTTACTGATAATAGTTTCTGGAATTACAAATAATTGTGGCAAATGTGTCTTAGAGAAAAAAAAATCTTAATGCGATTTAGTTGAAAAGTTATATATATATATATATATATATATATATATATATATATATATTTTTTTTTATATTGAAAGATCAAAAGGTGTAAAAAGTACAGGTAAGAGACACTGTCTCTCGAGTGCTTTCCGCAAGCGCGATTCGAGATGGACAAATGCATTTCATTCATTTGTTCATAACCATTCAACCCCCCGGTAGTGCAGTGAATGAGACATGAGTTAATCTGACAGCACTGCTTTCAATCCTCCACAAGTGGCATCTATCATTGTGTCGCAGGTTGGTCTCTGGTCTGTTGGAGCGCGTTCATGTGTTTTGGAGGCATGCTTATGCAGGGAAGGTGGGATCTTGCTTTCAAAGCTAGCTTGCTGTTGCTATTCTTACCAAAATCACCTACCCTACCTTTAAGTTGAGGGATGACCAAGATTTTTCTATTGTTGGTCCAAAATTATGGAATAGTCTTCCTTTATCCCTAAGATTAAGACAAATTAAAGCATAAGGCAGCAACATAAGAAAATGTGTGGGAAAGGGGGAAAAAGTAATAATTTCTGAATGCATTGTGTATAGCCTGTAGAGCCCTGCAGAATACAATAGCCCTGCTCCAACACACCTACCTTTAGTTTTCAAATAAGCCTGAAAGACTTGATTATCTGGATCAAGTGTGTTTAATTAGAGTTGAAGATAAACTCTGTATGGCTGTGACCCTCCTGAAACTGAGTTTAACACACCTGTTGTAGAGACTTTAAGGTTTTGCATCTTTAAAACCAGAATGACCTGTTCTGCATTATATTTGCTTCCTTGGAAGAGAGACATCTGATAAGAGCCATGCAAGACATACAGGTTAAGAATATCAAGATCTGCAGCACACTGCATTTACATTATATAAATATATGTCGCTTTTTGTTCTGCTCCAGTGACTCTTATTTTGATATTAATTTGCTCCAGTTGGTTATGTTTTCACACTTCCTGGTATGATTGGTTTCATTGGTTATTAATTATGGCCATTTTATAGTTTGTTTTATAGACATATTGGAAACGTGAATGACCACCATGCATATGATGATGTGTCCATGTGTGTGGCAATGGACTCTTTTCTCATTTCAAGATTTATCAGAGGAGGTAGTCTGTGTAGCAGTAGTAAATTGATAACAGCTGTCAAAATATGTCAAATTTACATTTTCATAGTAACATCATTTGTTAATTTATTCTTGTGTTTTTTACATTTGTACCTCTTTTTTATAGTAGGACAGTATTTAGACAGGAAGCCAAATTGAAGAGAGGGGAGTGGGATCAGAAAAGGTCCACGAGTCAGGACCCAGATTTGGGATGTCTTAAGCATAACAGCATTACACTGTATGTGTGTAAAGACCAGAAAACCCAGACTCATGGAGAGGCAGGATCCAATTGCAGTGATTTAATGAAAATAACAAAACATTTTAAACAAAAGCACAGGAACCAAAAAAAAAACAGCAACCAAACATTGCATTTTCGGAAGGACAAGACCCAAAAAAAAAAAAAAACTCAAGGGTTTAAATAAACAAAGACCAAAGAGCTAGCGAGGAACCATAAAGGTAATGGTAAGAAAGTAATGATAAACCATGGGAAACATGAACAGGAAACAAAATACAAAATAAATTCTCCAGAACAAAACAAGAACAAGCATTGTGTGATATTGTCAGGGTTCTGTCACTTCGGTCTGGTGTCATTCATGAGTTTTGTGACAGAGCCCTGACACACCCGTCATGTCCTGTTTTCACGTGACCGTGCGGCTTCGAGTGTGCTTGAGCCGTGCTCTCTCTCGTCTGCGTGCCTTGTTTCATGTTTGAGTGTGGTGTTCGGATCCCGGCACTCTTGTCTTAAGTTTCGATTTCGTGTCGGGGTTCGGACTCTCCTGCTCCATGTTCTGTCTCGTTTTGTGAGCATGCAGTCTCGAGTTCGCTCGGCTGCATGCTCTTCTGTCGACGTGAGTTGTGTTTTGTGTTGTACGCAGTTCGTGTTTTATCAGGCTGCGTGCATTCATGTTATGTCTTGTGCTGTGTGGCATGCAGCTTGTGTATTTCATTGGCTCCGTGATTTCATGTTGGTAAGTCTTGTGTGAACATGTGACTTATGAGTTTTCTCATTAGCTACGTGTTCGTGTCCTGTTTTGCACATGGCTGGTGATTTGTTTGCTGGCCATGTGCTTGTATTTTTGTTTTGTGTGAGCACATGGCTTTTGTCTTAGTTTTCTGTGTGCCATGTGCTCTCATGTCAATTGTCTTGACCCCACCCATCTTGTTACCTGATTATTTATTAATTTGCCCCACCTGTCTTTCCACGGAACCCTCCTCAATTGCTCCCTTTAAACAGTGGTGGACAAAGTACACAGATCAAGTACTTGAGTAAAAGTACAGATACGTATAATAAAATATTACTCCAGTAAAAGTAAAAGTACTGCTTTTTCAATTTTACTCGAGTGAAAGTACAAAAGTACTGTGGGATTACAAATTGTATTTAAATGTTTAATTTAGATTCACTTCTAAGAAATTGTCAGTCAATTCAGGTGCTTGAGATCGCTTCCTGACCATTGAGCTTGAGACAGCTGTGCCTTTGTCTCTATGATAATGGTAAGTTCAATGAGTCAGACTACTGAGACTCTCAAGCTTTGTTCTGCAAATGACTTTCTGGCCCAGACTTCCTGGCCCAGACTTCCTGGCTTTCTGGCCCAGACGGGGAATCGTTAGTTTGACTGGATTAGTGTCTATGCATTTGATTATGTTGATGAGATTAGAACCACGGGAAGTTTAGCAACAAAAACTAACGCCTCCCTCATGTGCTTGCTTTGTTTGAATTTGTCTCCACCTCCAAGAATCCCTCCCCCAAAAATGCCTATAAAATAACCTTGTAAAGTTACTTAAGATTGAGATTTCGATGACTACAGAGACCAACAGCTTGTGTTCTCAATAAAAGAATCCTGCTGACGATCCAATCCGAAGTCTCCTGGTCTTCTCTTCTGAGTTTTCTACACTTTAGAAGAACCAAGTTCACAACAGATGGTGCCGTGAACCCGGATAGAGTTCCAGCTTCCTCACCTGAAGACTTCAAGCTCAAACAAAGATCTGCATCCAGACGGCATCTTTTGGAATCCAGCGAAACTTCCAGCTGAACAAAGATTTCCAGACTGAATTTTTCTCTCAACCAAGGGTTGTGGTGAGTGCTGTCTCTAATCCAAAAGAACCTAAGACCAGTACAAATGTTGTATCCTCTGTGCCGTCAGAGAACAGTTAACATACATCTGTAGGGTTTGTTTAACTAAGATTATCATAGTCTAGTGTGGAGTGTTGGTAATTTGGAAAGTTAACAATAGTTAAGCTTTTTTTAACAAGTGTACCCTCTGTTGATCAGAACAGATTTTTTTTTTGTGTGGTACAGAAGAAACTTACAAAATGGTCAGAAGGAATGCTAGGCTGATTCCAACCACAGAAAAGACTGGTCTTTTTGGTCAGATAGTGAATTCAAAACGCTGTTAGGGGAACAAATGGACCTAAATGGTCACTGAAAAAGTTAGACAAGAACTAACGCATGAAATATGAGATTCATCCAGACAAGACTTGGTCGGTAGATGAGTGTAAAAGGTACTAGGAGCAAGTATTCGTAAGAACAATGTGAAAGGCATTATCTGTTGTCACAGAGAATTCAGTGTAACATTAGCTACACAACAGTCTCAGCGTAACTCAGAGCTAGAGAAACAGAACAATGAACTCCGTGCTAGAGTATCCACTTTGACTAAGAAATTGAACCTCAAGAAAGCTGCAGCAAAACTGATGTGAAAGTTAGTCAGCCTGATAACATTTACCCTGATTTACAAGCGTTTTTGAAACAGATGTAGCTCTCCAATCAGTAACTGATGTGCCTGTAAATTCCGTCAATGTGTGTGGTGCGAGGAGAAGATCTCAGGGATTGAGGAAACTGATAGTGTTCCTCTCAATTCTTCTGTTGTGCAAATACAAACTGTTGCCAAAGCTTTATGTCCTAAAGATATAGAGACTATCTCAGAGTTTACCGTCAACACGCACACATTTTTCTGAATTTAGAAGAACATTGATCAGTAAAATGCGTCTTTATGACATGTCGTTGGCAGAAGTCACGCAGCTGATGTCACAAATTCTAACTGAATCTGAATTCAACAGTTTTGAATCTGCTGTTACTTCTGAACTGCGAAATGCCAGTAAGGGTGATTTAAGAGAAGGTATTTTGAAAATCCTAAAGAATATCTTAGGACCCAAAATAGATTGGTCTAGAATTACTACCTGTGTGCAAAGGAAAGAAGAAACTGTGAGTGAATATACTGAGAGATTTTGTCAGTCAGCTGTAATTTACAGTGGAATTGTTGATGACCCTGAAAGTGTGTTAAATGACAAGGGACCCTGGTTCGTATCTGGTCAGATGGCCTTGTAGCCGAATACAGAAAAGCTTTACCATTCTTAGATCTAACTTGGTCTAACAGAACTCTCAGAAGTAACCTAGACAGGTTAGCTACATGGGAAAGAGATGCTGATGTCAAGGCAAAAGTAAGAGTAGCAGCAGCTACGTTTAACACAACGAAACAAGACAATAGATGGTCTAAAAGAGAAAGCAAATGCAAATACTGTGAAAAATTAGGACATTGGGAGAAAGAGTGTAGGAAGAAGTTGCAAGATAGTAAAAGAAATGCTATGCATAATTCTGCTCCTTTTCAGCCTGCGACAACCCTGAAGTAGTTCCGCCAGTGACCACTGAAACTGTAGGTCAGCTAGTTCAGGCTCTTCTAAGAGCACAACAAGACCAGGAAAAAAACTGATTGTTGGGGCTGTGAGTAGCTACCTTTCCCCTGTAATCCAACACAATGACCAAAGAATTTTTGTGAAAGGTAGCATAAAAGAAAGAGATTGATTTTTGCTTGATACAGGTGCAGAAATTACAGTAATTCCTACAAAATTGGCACAAGGTTTAAACATCCCATACAAGAAAACCAAACTTTGTTTAACTGGTGTAATAGGTGAAGATTCTGTTTTGTATGAAACTCCGCCCATAGAGGTACAATTTGGCCCAAAAACTCTGACTACAAAATTGCTATGCGCTCCATTAAATACAGGTGCAATTTTAGGCATGGATCTTCTGAGACAAATAAATCTAACTTTAGACATGTCCTCAGAATCTACTAGCATAAAAATTTCCTCAGCACAGATTTCTACCAATAATGCAACCCCTCCCGAGTATGCTTTCTTACAGAATCATCCAATTTGGGCTAAAGACAAGGATGATTGTGGGTTGTTGACAGGTGTAGAACCAGTTAAATTGACAGGAACTCCACCTTCCGGTCACCAAACAATATCCGATTAATAAGGAAGCTATACAGGGAATCAAACTTATTGTAGAAAATTTGCTGACGCAAGGAGTGCTAGTTAAAACCAACAGTCCATGTAATTCTAATAGGACATGGACACTTACAATAGACTACAGAGTAGCCAATAAACATATTGATAAAATCACCCCCCTAGTGGCAGATCCATCTACAATTTGTAATGGCTTACCATTAGATTGTAAGATTTTTTCAGTAATTGATATATCTAATGGATTCTTTTCTGTACCGTTGCACTCTGACAGCCAGCCATGGTTAGCTTTCACAGTTGACTATGAACAATACCAGTGGACACGATTGCCACAGGGATTTCAAAACTCCCCAACCATATATCATCAGGCTGTCAGACGTGATTTGTGTGACCCAGAATGTCCGGTAAAACAGTTCACTATGATCCAATATGTCGATGATATTTTGATTGCCTCAACAGATCATGAGGTACATCAAACTGAATTGGCATCATTGTTGGACTATTTGCATAAAAAAGGACACAAATGCAGCTTTCACAAAGCTCAAATCGCTAAAAAGCAAGTCACATTTCTGGGTCAAACAATTGGTGCAGGAAATAGATCCATTACACAGGATCGAGCGGCTTCAGTCAAAGCCTACTACCTTACAATCTAATGGTAAGCCATTACAAATTGTACAAATTGTGATCCCTGTGGCAATCGTGTCCACTGGTATTGTTCATAGTCAACTGTGAAAGCTAACCATGGCTGGCTGTCAGAGTGCAACGGTACAGAAAAGAATCCATTAGATATATCAATTACTGAAAAAATATTACAATCTAATGGTAAGCCATTACAAATTGTAGATGGATCTGCCAATACCTCCGCCTACTACCATTAAAACACTCCGCTCATTTTTAGGAACAGTAGGTTATTGTAGACCTTGGATTGAAGACTATGCCTCGATTGCTCAGCCTCTCTATGCTTTGTTGAAAGGCCATGGTAAAGATTCAGATACTGTTTGTATGGAAGAATTTCATCTCAAAGCTTTTAATGATTTGAAGAGAGCACTATGTCAAGCACCAGCATTAGGAATTGCCCAATCTGATAGACCCTTTGTGCTTTATGTCCATGAACACTTAGGCTTTATGACTGCATGTCTAATGCAAGATCATGGGGGCAGCTTACGCCCAATTCATTACTATTCCGGTAAACTTGACATAGTCGCTCAAGGTATGGGCCCATGCCTCAGAGCAGTACAGGCAGTTCATCTAGCGCTTCAGGCTACATCAGGAATGGTGTTAGGTCAGACTGTAAACGTAAAATGCCCTCACGCAGTGTCCGCACTAATGAATCAAGCAAAAGTCACTTCTGTCACCTCCTCCCGTTGGGGAAATTGGTTAGCAACTCTCACAGCCCCGAATATTGTTATACAGCATGCACCAGTCACGAACCCATCCTCATGTATGATGTCTGCAATGACTGAATTTGTGTTAGAGGATGAAGGCGAAATGACTCATGATTGTGTTACGCTTACATATGCAGCGACAAGTGAAATAGCAGAAACTCCCATAGAACGCAGAATTGGAGTTGTTTGTTGATGGTTCAGCTCAAGTTATTGAAGGTAACAGACGAGCAGGATATGCAGTAACTTCCACCACTGAAGTAGTTGCTTCAGGTCGTCTTCAGATCATTTTTCAGCTCAAGCTGCAGAACTAGTAGCCTTAACTAGAGCATGCACGCTAGCTTCAGGATCGGTTGCAAATATCTACACAGATTCCAGGTATGCTTTTGGGGTAATTCATGATTTTGGTGTCATTTGGCAAACCAGAAAATTTCTAACTTCTGCTGGATCCCCCATTAAGCATGCTGGATTAGTGAAAGATTTAATGTTTGCCATGAAATTCCCAAAGAAATTAGCGGTGATCAAAGTGAAAGCACATCTCACAACTAATACTACGGAAGCTAAAGGTAATGCTCTCGCTGATGTAGCGGCTAAACAGGCTTGTTTCTATGCAACTGTACAAGTGTGTTCAGGTAGTACAGCACAGAAGACAATTCTACCCCCTGAATCAATCGTTGATCTGTATAAAGACGTTCCTCTATATGAAGCATGGACATGGTTAGACAAAGGAGCCACTGTGGATTCATCCGGCTGCTGGACCAAAGGGAGAAAGTATGTTGCTCCCGAATCACTGTTGCCATATTTGGCTCAACAAATACACAGTTTGGGTCATAGTGGTCCAGCAACGATGAATCACAGGTTCTCAAATCAATGGTGGAATCCAAAATTCAGAAACGCAGCCACTGAAACAGTCAAGAGATGTGTTACATGTCAGAAAAATAATGATGTACCAGCAGCCACTACACCAGCAGCACATACCCCAGCTCCACCAGGGCCATTTCGTCACCTGCAAGTTGATTACATATCGTTGCCCCCTTGTAAAGGAAAAACTGACGTTTTGGTAGTAATAGACAAGTTCTCAAGATGGGTAGAAGCTTATCCAACAGGGCGTGCTACAGCTGCACATACTGCTAAATGTCTTGTCACTGATTTCATTCCCAGATGGGGATTACCAGATTGCATTGACTCAGATCAAGGTACCCACTTCACAGGACAGGTAGTCAAGGAAGTGTCTAGAATGTTGAAGATTAAGTGGAACCTTCACTGTCCCTATAGGCCACAAGCATCAGGACAGGTTGAGCGATCAAACAGAACAATCAAAACCAGGCTAAGCAAAATGCATCAGGAAGGAGTACCATGGGTTGAAGCACTGCCCGCAGTACTGTGTAGTATGAGAGCATCACCTAACAGATCAGTAGGACTGAGCCCTCATGAGATTATTACTGGGCCCAATGCAGATGCCAGGTGTGATTGATCTTAGAAAAGGCTGATGTGCACATTGCTTCAGATGCCCTGATCGCTTACTGTGAAAACCTCACAAAGGCAGTGCAGAGTGCCAAAGAGAGAGTTGAGTCGTGTTGGCAGACTCCACCAGAAGGTGGACACACAATCATCCCAGGTCAATGGGTCATGATAAAGGCGTTCAAACAAGCCATTAGAGCCTAAGTGGTACGGACCACATCAAGTGATGTTGATTACAGCTGCAGTATTGTGTCAGGGAAGGAAAACTTGGACTCATGTGTCACTGTAAAGTTGTTCCTCCCCCTGCAGGGATAGGATAGGACAGACACAAGAACCAGTGAGGAGCCCAGGGAAGAACCGAAAGCAACAGGCTTCGGGGGCCAACCCTGCGGTGAAGATTTCCTCATAGGCCTTTCCCCATCCAATAGTCCATCCTTTCCTCACTGTTCTTTAGGTGTCGCAGGAATTGAGAAATAGGGAAAGAAGGAACAACAATAGCAGACTATATTTGAACAGAGGATACAACCCTAATGTTTGCAGACTCTACAACAAATACTGCTCTGTGCCGTTGGTCTCTCTTGTTTTTGTTTCTTTCTTCCTCTGTGCAGATACCACTTGATGGCTGTCCTGAGATCCATATGCACCGCCCTTCTCACCTGCGGATGAAGCCACAACCTCTAGAAAACAACTAGACCCATTGCCGAGCCAACTATCACACAAGAAAGAGAAAAAAAAATACACAACACAGAGACTCACATACGGGAACTTCAGTCATCCATCAACATGATCAAGATTTTCGTACTATTAACCATCATGGACATCACGCAAAGTGTAGACCCCAGAAACAACATATTCTTAGGCCTTGTTTGCTGGAAAGAACGTTTGCATGCCGCACGCACCTTCAGTAGGAGCAGGAATCCCATGGGTGGCACACCCTATCTCCAAATATGATACGTGTACCTTATTCGATCATCATACCAGTGAATTATACAACAAGGATACATGTCACAACGTAACAATTCCTCCAGCTTCTTCGTGTTGCATTCCTGGACTACCATCCTGCAACCTAACTTCAGCTACTCCCATCATGACAGATCTACTCATGCCGAGGATGTTCTATTGGTGCATGGAAAATTATGCTCCAGCATCGACTACACTGGGTGAAATTCCTTGTGAGCGTTGCAGCTTTGTGATTGAAAGAAGAACCGAATTCGATGTATGCGTTACTACATCAGATACGAAGAGGAGAATGAATTAAAGAGTGTCTCTACGGGAACCCATCCCTACCGAAAATTTTGCCATAAATCAGTGGTGTATGATTCCTCCACCGACTGGCACTTTGTGGTTATGTGGAACTTCTGTCTACAGCATCCTACCCAGCCAATTCAATGGCAGGTGCACCCTGGTTTATGTCCTACCAGCCATCAGAGAAAATACACACTCCACCTCAAGTTCTCCACATCTACAAAATTCAGCTTCTACCAACAAAGTTGGCTGCATTCCAGGACTCACTTGTGTACAAACGTGGTGGTCAAGAACTCTGGGAGCATTAATCCCATCGTATGGTGTCATGCAGGCTCTCGATCAAGTCAGAAGCCTGTCGGATTCTGTACAGAAATTGGCCAATGATACGGTTTTGGCCCTGGGCAACATCAAGGACACTCTTGCCTCGCACAAGTTGATGATCTTACAGAACAGAGTGGCCTTGGATTACATTCTTGCAACACAAGGGGAGCCTGTACCATTATCGGTCCTGAATGCTGCACGGGTTAATGGATCCAACAGAGAACTTTAACAAAATCCAACAAGACATTCTTGGTCTTTCAGCAAAATTACACCAGATGACTGAAGATAATTCTTCATGGTTCGGAAACTTGTTAGGTAAACCCTGGCTGTGGATCAAGGAAATAGCAATTCTGCTGTTGTTTCTCCTACTTGCGTACTATCTATGCATCCACAGTATCAAGTGTTTCTTTCAGCAATGACGCCCGCCTCTCACGAGGAAATGACAGTTCCAACCAGAAAAGATTATTAACCCGTAAGAACTTCACGGACCCTAATTGCATGTTTTGTTTCTGTGTCAGCATGCAATTACATATAAGCAACACAGAACATGTACAATGTGCCTGTAACGATTACAAGTTACAAGAATTAACTTTTAAGTGTCTAAATTTGTATTTTGTGAGAGTTATTAGAACTCTCAAAGGGGGAATTGTGGGATTACAAATTGTATTTAAATGTTTAATTTAGATTCACTTCCTGACTAAGAAATTGTCAGTCAATTCAGGTGCTTGAGATCGCTTCCTGACCATTGAGCTTGAGACAGCTGTGCCTTTGTCTCTATGATAATGGTAAGTTCAATGAGTCAGACTACTGAGACTCTCAAGCTTTGTTCTGCAAATGACTTTCTGGCCCAGACTTTCTGGCCCAGACGGGGAATCGTTAGTTTGACTGGATTAGTGCCTATGCATTTGATTATGTTGATGAGATTAGAACCACGGGAAGTTTAGCAACAAAAACTAACGCCTCCCTCATGTGCTTGCTTTGTTTGAATTTGTCTCCACCTCCAAGAATCCCTCCTCCAAAAATGCCTATAAAATAACCTTGTAAAGTTACTTAAGATTGAGATTTCAATGACTACAGAGACCAACAGCTTGTGTTCTCAATAAAAGAATCCTGCTGACGATCCAATCCGAAGTCTCCTGGTCTTCTCTTCTGAGTTTTCTACACTTTAGAAGAACCAAGTTCACAACAGTACTCAATTTTTTATGTACTTAAGTAAAAAAGTACTGATAGACAGATTTATTTTGCAATAGACTACTTTATTTAATTTTATATTAGCACATGTTTTTATAATCCTACTGCCCAAAATACCTGGGTATTTTTCTTCAAACTTTGTCTGTTGTGTAAAAACACCCCTGGCCAAATGCCCCCAGAGGGCATCACTTCCCACTCTGATAATTACTGTAGTTACTATGTTCTGAACATCACATCCTTTCTTTTTCCTTCAGATGGAATCTATCTAGGTGGCTGAATAAAGATATTTGGACTTTATATCTAAACATTTCCTCAACTTAACACCAGCAAGCTTGTTAGCTAGACAGTTAGCATCAGCTAACAATATTTACTTATTTTCAGTATGGTTATGAATAAACATTCATATCTGTCTACTCGGCTAGTTGATCTAAACAATATAAAATGTATACTGTTGATAAACAATATAAAACAGACGTCACATAGGTCTAAATGCATAGCATTTTAATAAAACTGCTAACATTACAGCAGCGGGGAATATGAACGTGCATGAGTTATTTTATTTAATCTGTGTTATTTTAATGTTTTGTTTTTTGACCTAAAACATAACGTTAGAGACACTGATGTTGATCTGTCTGCATTCAAGCATTTCAGTGGGCTTAAATAGATCACCCTTTACAGCAGATTTAGTTGACAAACAACTGACAGTTTTGACCTAAATATTATTTTTAGTTACAATAATTAATCCTAAAATTCGACATTAGTAACTTTTCACAGCATCAGTAGCGCGCGCTCACAAGATCTCCCTGTTATTTACTTGTAGATGAAACGTGGCTGGGTCTTTCAGCATGACAATGATCCCAAACACACTGCCCAGGCAACAAAGGAGTGGCTTCGTAAGAAGCATTTCAAGGTCCTGGAGTGGCCTAGCCAGTCTCCAGATCTCAACCCCATGGAAAATCTTTGGAGGGAGTTGAAAGTCCGTGTTGCCCAGCGACAGCCCCAAAACATCACTGCTCTAGAGGAGATCTGCATGGAGGAATGGGCCAAAATACCAGCAACAGTGTGTGAAAACCTTGTGAAGACTTACAGAAAACGTTTGACCTCTGTCATTGCCAACAAAGGGTATATAACAAAGTATTGAGAGGAAATTTTGTTATTGACCAAATACTTATTTTCCACCATAATTTGCAAATAAATTCTTAAAAAATCCTACAATTTGATTTTCTGGATTTTTTTTTCTTATTTTGTCTCTCATAGTTGAGGTATACCTATGATGAAAATTACAGGCCTCTCTCATCTTTTTAAGTAGGAGAACTTGCACAATTGGTGGCTGACTAAATACTTTTTTTATATATATATATATATATATAATTTTGGCGCCAATAAAGATATCGCCTAGGGGGTCAAATTGGCTAGAAACAGCCCTGGTCTGTTTAGTTCCGTTTTGCCCTTATTTCGTAGTTCCTGTTTTCATTAGTTTATCTTTGTTTATTCTTATCACCTGTTTTGTATTAATCATCTCATTTGCTACTTTGTTTCTTGATCTTTATAAGTCTTCAGTTTCTGTCTAGTCTTTGTCTCGGTTTAATGTTATTTCAAGGATATATGTGTGTTGATGCTTATTAAAACTCCTTTAGTCTACCCTCCTCTCCGCGGTATGGAATCTACTGCACGAGTTGCCGCTCACTAGAGGCTGACATTTTTTCGGGAATCCCACGGGTCACGGGAATCCCGCGGGATTCAAAATCGCTACGAATCGCTAAAAATCGTTACAAATCACGTGATTGGGACGGGAGAGGAAAAAATTTAATCGGGAGTGGGCGGGACCGGGAATAGTAATGATAGGCCTAGCCAACTTTACACACAAATATACCTTTTATATAAATAAACTATAAACTGTATATTTTAATTCTGAACTCAATTCTAGTTGCCCTGTCTCTTTATGCTCTCCTACTGTTTGCTTTGGTGTGGCTGGTTAAGTGAATGATGCAGTCCGTGATGGACAGATTTGTTAACGGCTTGTCTATGTGGTAATACACTCGGGCAGGACATCCAAACGCTCACCTATCATTCATCAACCTCAAATATGGCTTTTCATCTGAAAGATGTATGTAGTAGCAACTTTACATGGCCGCTCAATATGATGTTAACCTAGAGAAATGTGCGCTATTGAAGTGTTTGTGTGGAGAGTGGAAGCACGTTTGCTGCAGGACAGGCTCCGGTGTGCTCACTTGCTCTTAAAATCTCCGTAATTTTTGGTCATACAGATAAAAGTAGCCTAATACAACTTTCGAATCTGTAAAGACTCTACGTTTATTTGTGTGCACTCAGAATAACAACGAAACGTTGCGCTTTTTAGCAAACAGGATGCGCTTTAGGTCTCATGTGAACTTGAGCAAGAAACTTCGAAACTCCGTCTTTGAAAAATATATCTATGTGTAACACCCCCTCCCAGGTCCACTCCACCACAACTCCTTCTTGCTTCGAGCGGCTCTCAAACCCGGGATTCCGGCGCGAGAGGCGGGCGCTCTAACAAGGAACGCCAAAGGTTACAGCAGTTAGAGCGCCTCTTTTTGAGTTCAGGGGAGTGAGGTTTACACACAGCCCTTACTGGCATACATCCGTTACATATAGAGAGTGAAATGTATAACAAAAAAAAAACCACCAATAGAAGACGTGTGTGTTAGCATGGATGATTTACATGAAATGTAATCTGTGCAACACTGTGCATAAAATGGCTTTCAGTTCAATATAACTACATTTTGTTTTTTTATTCAACTAATAAGGTGGTTACGCTGTGATCTGTACTATATTTTTACTATAACTGACAGATTTCGGCAAAAAAAAAAACAACAACACGGGAGTGGGAGGGAATGGGAGTCATTCTTCCCGACTTTCACCACTTGTGGTCTGGCGGTGAGGAAATCTTGAATCCAGTCACAGAGTGAAGTGTTTAAGCCGAGGTCTGAGAGTTTGACAGCTAGCTTGGTGGGGACTATAGTGTTGAAAGCTGAGCTATAGTCAATGAATAGCAGCCTGACATAGTTGCCATTTTTTCTGTCTATGTGAGTGAGGGAGGAGTGCAGTCCCTGAGAGATGGCATCATCAGTAGACCTATTTGGCCGATAGGCAAACTGAAGAGGGTCCAAAGTAGCAGGGATGGAGGAGCAAATGTGTTTCTTTAAAAGTCTCTCAAAAACCTTAATGACTGTCGATGTGAGGGCAACTGGACGATAGTCATTCAGGCAAGAGGGTTTACTGTTCTTAGGCACAGGGATTATGACAGATTTTTTAAAGGAGATGGGAACAACAGAGGTAGCGAGGGACTCATTAAATATGGATGTAAACAAACCAGCAAGCTGATCAGCACAGGACCTCAGAATGCGGCCAGTAATCCCATCAGGTCCTGCTGCTTTTCTGATTTTCACTCTCCTTAGTTCCCCCGAACCTCGTCCTCCGACAGGGTGAATACATGATCGCTGCTCTGTCTGCTGCTTCCTGACGCGCTACTCGGCAGTGTCGCGCCGCCGCCATTGCATTCAAAGCGGCCGTAGAAGGTGTTTAGCTCTTCGGCCAGCAATGGATCTGCTCTCACCTCTGCGGAGGAGTTATTTCCAGAGGAACATATGGTCTTCAGTCCCTGCCACATGCGTCGAGAGTCATTGAGCTGGAAATGTGACTCAATTCTCTCCCTGTACTGGCGTTTAGCGGCTCTTACTGCCTGACGGAGAGCGTAGCATGATGCTTTGTACTCGCTCATGTTTCCTGACAACAGACCGGCGTTGTATGCGGCAGTACGATGGTTAACCGCATCACGGATTGATCTGTCCACCCACGGTTTCCGATTAGAAAATGTCCTTATTGTTACCGTTTCAGTGGCCTGTTCGGTTAGCGTGTTGACGAAGCTTAATGCTACATCCGTGAATCTGCGGCCACCGCAAGCACACCATCCACAGCTCACTTAAGTCCGCCAGCCTATCCGCTGTCAAGCCTGCTGGCTCCAACCCCGGAGTTCTCGGCACCTCTCCTTACTCCAGAGCGCCCTCTAGTGCCCACTCCTCACCAGCACCCTCCAGAGTCCTCTCCTTGGCAGCGCCCTCCAGAGCCCGCTCCTCGTCAGCACCCTCCGGAGTCCACTCCTAGGCAGCACCCTCCAGAGCCCGCTCTTTGGCAGCGCCCTCCAGTGCCCGCCTCTCCAGGTCCCATTGCTCCAGTGCCCGTCTCTCCAGAGTTTCCCCAAGTGCCCACGCCTCCCGAGCGCCCACCAGAGCCTGACATGGCCGCCTGAGTCTACTGTACCACTCTGGAGGCCTCTCCTGTATCCTGCCCTGCACCGGCTTCCAGGGCTCTCACCCCAGTAGGACTGTTACAGCGCGGGACGCACCTACCCGGAGGGGGGTGATCTGTCACATGTTTGTGTCTGTTTAGCTCCGCTTTGCCCTTATTTGATAGTTCCTGTTTTCATTAGTTTATCTTTTTTTATTCGTATCACCTGTTTTGTATTAATCATCTCGTTTGCTCCTTTGTTTCTTGATCTTTATAAGCCTTCAGTTTCTGTCTAGTCTTTGTCTCGGTTTAATGTTATTTCAAGGATTTATGTGTTGATGCTTATTAAAACTAATTTAGTCCACTCCTTCGTCTCCGAGCTTAATCTACAACCACATTTGATTTATTTTAATTTTATTTGATTTCATTTTTTTTTAAGTTGGACACATAAAATCAATTTAACCTTTTATGTAGGCCTACATGTTGTAGTACGTTTTCAATATAGGTATGCATTTACACTTAAGGTTTGTGTGTAAGAGACATCAAAAACACATGGTCAGTGCAATATCTACTTTTTATGAATTAATGCCATGCATAAAGTGTGACATTTTGACCAGGTATTTCATTGCAACCCATATATCCACTATTCTTGTATCTATATTGTATCAATTGTATTTATTTATTTAGCCTTCCTATAGCTCAAATTTAGTGCAATCAAGTGCATTTCTATAAATATTTTGTTTGTTTACTGCATTTGCAATGAATGCAATAACATCTATCATTAATTGTGTCACGGCTGTTTGCTGAAGTGCCATTGGTAGCTACCAGAGGGCAATCCTTCCGGCATTGTTATTTTATCACAGACTGTCCCTGCATACCAATGTGCATTCTATACACCCTATCTGCCCTAAATAGTATTTAAAATGGCTAATATCACTTAGAATTGAGGATGGATAGTATGCACATTGGGAAGCAGGCTGTGTTTCCCATAATCCATTGCCTCCGGGCGTCATTGTGTCGGATTACCTTCAGGTGTTTCTCATTTACCTCATTAACCCTGTGTGTTCACTCTTGTTTTGTGAAGTCTTGTATGTTGTTACACTGCATTTCTATTCTGGTTTCCTATGTCTTGGTTTTTGACTCTCTGTCTGTTTTCCTGGATTTGTCTGCGTATAAGATTCCTGGGTTGTTTAGACCCATTGCCTTCTTTTTGGTTTACAACTGTTGATTACCCATAATAAAACTGGATCTTATTTTTTTTTTCATTTATTTATTCCAGTTTAAGACCTTAACTTGAGCTCATGGGCCGAATAGTTTGGACAAGTCAAGTCCTGACCATACACTACAACACTGTGGGTAATGTCAGTGAAAGATGAGAGAGAACCAGACCTAGGACATTAATGTTGCAGTTTTGTTTATGTTTTTGTGTAGCAGTAGCCTGTAAAAGGGCTGAGACCGATTGTTGTTGTTTATATTAGCATTACATTCATAGTAAACATCTGCCGGTTCCTGTCTCTTTCTTCCCTTGAACAGTGTTACATGAACATGTATTTTACCCGTTCTGTCACTTCAGTCAGGTTTTATTAGCTTGAAGACAGCCCAGGTTTATTTTCCGTAGATCTGACCCACATCAACAGGAAAGTGTGTAATTTCTGGCCCAAAACAGTGCCATAAATTCCAACCAGAAGTGAGCCAAATTATAAAAACAGATGAAGGCTCATAAATGAAGTATGCTAAAATTAGTAGTAATGTTAAAAGTTTTAAATGCATCAATAAATGTACAATAATTGCTCACTCAAAAAATGGATGCAAGCCAGTAAACTGCACACAAGGCAGTTTTTTAAATAACGTCTAAATATAATTATAAAATGATCTTAAGTTTAGTTTTCATTGCTGATTTATTTAAACACATGAATTAAGACATCGCTTACAGGTTAAGTAAAATATAACGAGCATATACACTACCAGTCTTTTTGAACAGTAAGATTTTTTTAATGTTTGTTAAATAACTATCTTCATCCTCACCAAGCCTGCATTTATTTAATAAAAAATACACCAAATGCAGTAATACTGTGAACATTTTTTACTATTTAAAATAACTGCTTTATATTTGAATATATACTTGTCACGCTACAGTGAGATAAACAGACATGAAGAAGTATAGATAGATGCAAATAGTCTTTAATAATCCACAACAGGGCAAACACAGGACAGACTGAACGTCCCAGGTTACGTATGTAACCCTGGTTCCCCGAGGGAACGAGACGCTGCGTCGAAAACGCTAGGGGAACGCCATCAGCTATGTCCAGCTCTGAATCATAAGTGTAATCAGTCAAAATTGACAGCCAGACGTCAGGTGCGGGTGACGTCACGACCAGGATGCTTAAAAGCACGTGATGTGCAGCCGGCGCCAGCTTCCAGGAATGAAGCAAAGCTCTAGTAGGGATGCCGGAAGTATGGCCTTGCGACGCAGCATCTCGTTCCCTCAGGGAACCAGGGTTACATACGTAACCTGGGACGTTCCCCTCCGGGAACATCGAGCTGCGTCGAAAACGCTAGGGGAACGAGATGTCCACGCCGCCAGAATTACCAATCCCTGCTCAGTGTGTGGAATGCACAGCTACGGCAAGATAACAGCAGAGCCAGGAGTGGCTTGCAGATCTAGGTCATAGAATCTGACGAAGGTTAGGGGCGTAGACCACCCAGCAGCGTCACAAATGTCCTGAATAGGGACACCTGCGAAAAAGGCCTTGGAGGCCGCCATACCTCGGGTTGAGTGAGCCTTGACCCCCAAAGGCGAGGGGAGATCAGAGGACTCATAGGCAACTATGATTGCATCCACTATCCACCGACTAAGGGTCTGCTTAGCAACCGTAGCATACCAGCAGTTGGTCCGATTTTCTCCACAGGGCAGTTCTGTGGACGTATGCGTCCAGTGCTCGCACTGGACACATACAGTTAAGCTTTTCCTGGTTGGGCTCCCTGAAGGGAGGAGGACAAAAGGCCTGGAGTACAACGGGCCGCGGTACCGAGGAGGGGACCTTAGGGACGTACCCCACACGGGTACAAAAGACTTTCGCCAGACCAGGCGTAAAGTCTATAGAGGCCACCGAGAGGGCCTGTAGATCCCCAACTCTCTTCAGCGAAGATATGGCTAAATGTAGCACCGTCTTCAGCGTAAGAAGACGCTCTGATACCTGCTCGATGGGTTCAAATGGAGGTTTGCAGAGAGCTTCTAGCACAACAGCGAGATCCCAAGGAGGGACCCTGGACCGCATTTAGGCCTGAGCCTCAGCACACCGCTGGAGGAAACGTATGATCAGGGGTCCTTGCCCACTGATTGTCCACCCATGGGGCGTGGTAAGACGCTATAGCTGCCACATAAACCCTCAGGGTGGAGTGGGATAACCCTGCGGAGAACCGAGCCTGCAGAAACTCCAGTACTGTACCAATCGGGCAGTTAACTGGGTCGAGCTGGTGGTCTCCACACCAAGAAGTGAAGAGTCTCCACTTGAGGCCATACAGTTTCCTCGTTGAGGGAGCTCTAGATTGGAGAATGGTCTCAACAACCTCGGTTGAGAGACCTGACGCTATGAGTCGTGCCCCCTCAGGGGCCACGCCCACAGCTTCCATAACTCCGGGCGGGGGTGAAAGATCATGCCCTCCGCTTGTGAGAGGAGATCTCTCCTGACTGGAATCTCCCATGGGGAGCCGTCGAGGAGAGAAATCAGGTCCGAGAACCATACTCGGCCCGGCCAGAACGGGGCTACTAGCAACAGCCGGACCCCGTCCCGGCGCACTCTCTCTAGAACTCCCGGGAGCAGAGCAATCGGGGGAAAGGCGTACAGACGAAGCCTCGGCCACGTCTGTACCATAGCATCCAGCCCCAGCGGAGCCGGATGAGTCAGAGAGTACCAGAGGGGACAGTGCGATGTCTGACGAGTCGCAAACAGATCCACCTGTGCCTGGCCAAAAACTCTCCAAATCTGCTTCACCACCTCGGGGTGAAGCCTCCATTCCCCGGGCCTCGGCCCCTGCCTCGACAGGATGTCTGCTCCTACATTGAGATGCCCAGGAATATAGACCGCTCTCAGCGAGAGGAACTTGTCCTGGGACCACACAAGGATCTGGTGCGCCAGCTTGCATAAGGGGCGTGAACGCAGACCTCCCTGGTGGTTGATATAAGAAACCACAGCTGTGTTGTCGGTCGTACTAGCACATTGTGATTTCTTAGGTCCGGAAGAAAATGTTTCAGTGCTCGAAACACGGCCAGCATCTCCAGGCAGTTGATGTGCCACGTGAGATGGTGACCACTCCACAGACCGCGGGCAGGGTGGCCACTCATGACCGCCTCCCCAACCGTCAGGGATGCATCCGTCGCTAGCTTTACGCGACGGCAAGGAGCTCCCAGGACCGGGCCCTGAGACAAGAACTGTTTCCTCCACATGTCCAAGGCACGTAGGCATCGCCGTGTCACCTTGATCATGCGGAATGGGTTTCCCCTCGGGGAGAACCCCTTGGACTTGAGCCACCACTGTAGGGGTCTCATGTACAGCAGGCCAAAAGGTATCACGTTGGACGCTGCTGCCATCAGACCCAACAGTCTTTGAAACTGCTTGACAGTGAGTGACAGGCCTTCTCTGACTCTCCTGACCGTGTTGAGAATCGACTCGATCCGAGCAGGGGACAATCGTGCCTGCATCGTGGTCGAATCCCACACCACGCCTAGATAAGTGGTTCTCTGGAATGGAGACAGCACACTTTTCTTTGCATTTAGTCTTAACCCCAACTCTTTCATGTGAGCGAGAACGACATCTCGATGTCGAACCGCCAACTGCTCTGAATGAGCTAAAATCAACCAATCGTCGATGTAGTTGAGTATGCGGATGCCCTGGAGTCGCAAAGGAGCCAGTGCAGCATCCACGCACTTCGTAAAGTTCGGGTGAGAGTGTTAGGGCAAGGGAAGAACCCGATATTGGTAAGCTTTTGCCCTGAAAGCGAACCTCAGGAACTTCCTGTGACTGGGAAGGATGGATATGTGGAAATAAGCGTCTTTTAGATCTATCGTGACGAACCAGTCCTCGGATCTGATCTGAGACACGACCTGTTTTACAGTAAGCATTCTGAACTTCAGGCGGCTGACTGAGCGGTTCAGTAGCCGCAGATCTAAAATTGGACGTAACCTCCATCCTTCTTTGGAACAAGGAAGTACCGGCTGTAGAACCTGGACTCTCTGTCGAGAGGAGGGACCACCTCGATGGCCTCCTTCCTCAGAAGAGAGCTGACCTCTTGTTCTAATACCAGAGCCTGCTCGGGATTTGTGCTCGTGAGACACAACCCTTTGAAAGGTGGCGGCGGAGCGCCGAATTGAATACGATAGCCTTTCTCTACAGTCTGCAGGACCCAACGAGATACATTTGGCAGTAGTTTCCACGCTGCTAAATAATCTACTAAGGGAGCCAGTCTCTCGAGACTGGCCTCTGGTGTATTTGGAGCTGCTAGATCGATGCCCTGACACGGAGGACCGGCAGGAAGCCACTGATGTAGCTGCTCGGGAGATCCCTGAAGGCGTGGCGAGGCTCTCAGCTCCACTACGTTTCCGGGCGGAAAGAACTGAGAAAGGCACTCGCGGGAGACCGCTGCGCCCTGGAACTCTGGCAGGGTTGGCAGGACGATCTCCAGAGGGCGCTGAGGAGAGACGGACACCGTGTAATGCGGTGCACCCCGCTCTTCCCCAGCAGGGGCCGCCCTCAACAGTCCCGCGTAGACGTCAGGACCGCTTCATCGAGGGCTTCCTAGACTGAAGCACGACCCTCAGGTCGGGCCTCGTCTCCGAAAGCCTCGATTTTCTAGAGCGTTGTCGAGCTCGGTCCCGCTGCGGGGGAGCACGAGCGGCAACGCTCTGCCTTTGGACCTCCCTATATGAGGAGCTGGTACACGGTTGGGGCTGCTCCCGCCCAGCAGCCCCTAGAGCTACCGAGCGGCGAGGGAGAAACCGCTGAAATGCCGCCGCCTGTTTAGAAGCCTCCTGGAACCTGTCGACGACCGAATTAACGGCGTCGCCGAACAGCCCAGAAGGCGCAAGCGGGGCATCCATCAAGACGACTCTGTCCTTCTCTTTCATGTCGGACAGAGTCAGCCATAAGTGCCTCTCCGCTGCCACCATTGCTGCCATAGACCGCCCAATGGCACGGGCGGTCTCCTTAGTGGCGCGGAGAGCTAAATCAGCGGTTCTCCTCAGTTCTCCGACATCACTTGAACTGATTTGCTCGCCCTCATCTAGCTCTTTCAGCAGGTCTGCTTGATATGCCTGAAGCACAGCCATAGTGTGAAGGCATGCACCTGCCTGACCTGCTGCCGCGTACCCCTTGCCCAACAGCGCTGACGACCCACGCAGCGGCTTTGGTGGGCAAGACCGAGTTTTCAGAGACGATGCCGCACCGGGTGCCAGATAGCTCGCAAGCGCCTGTTCAACCCGCATCGCTCTGTAACCACACTCACTTAACCCGCCACATTACCATAATAATCAGAGGCGGGATAAATAGGCGTGAAGAAAAGGCCTTTTCCACGATCTCGACACCTCAGTGTGAAGATCGGGAAAGAAAGGCAGGCTCCGCGTAGAGGTAGTGACTTACACGCAGAAAGCGCTCATCTAGCTTACTTCGCTGCTCTTCAGTCTGATCATCGGCGGGCCAACTAATGTTTAACTTGGCAACCGCGCGAGTAACTACCTCTAATAACTCCTCGTATTGTGGGGATAGAGTGGGCGAAAAACCAGTGCTCTCCACATCTTCCTCCTCGGAGGGAGATAGGTGAAACACTGGCCCCGCCCTCTGAGGGGAAGAAACCGCAGTACGGGCTTCCGAACCCAGAGAACGGGCAGTGGATCTGGCAGGTGAGGACAGAGATAGGGGTTTAGCCGTCTCTAATCCCTCTGCCAAATCCAATTGCGAGCCCCACGAGTGCAGCCACCGCTCCGCCTCAGCAGAGGCGGGGCCAGCACCGTGAGGAGCGCTAGCGAAAACTCCCTCCTCGAAGAGAGCTCTCCGGGAGCGGCGTGTGAATGGGAAGCACACAATGCGGGCAGCCGGCTTCCTCAAAAGCCGACCGCGTGCCGCCCCCCAAGCAGACCACGCACAGGCTGTGTGTATCCCCGCTCGTGATGAAGCGAGGGCAGGGAGTCACACACTGTCTGTACTGTGAACCACTCTCGCCCCTCTTAGATTTAAAGGTTGCCTTTGACATGTCTGTACTAATCTTTCTTTGCCTGCCTTTTTAAGAACAAACTTTCTTATTTCCTAACTGGATAATAACAGATCTACAGACAATGACTGACACACACAGAGAGCTTTGCTGAATGACAAAAAGCTGGCGCCGGCTGCACATCACGTGCTTTTAAGCATCCTGGTCGTGACGTCACCCGCACCTGACGTCTGGCTGTCAATTTTGACTGATTACACTTATGATTCAGAGCTGGACATCGCTGATGGTGTTCCCCTAGCGTTTTCGACGCAGCTCGATGTTCCCGGAGGGGAACTAAGGAGGGGGGGAACTGTTCCTGTGTGGCTCAGTGGTAGAGCATTGCGTCAGCAGCGCAAAAGGTTGTGGGTTCGATTCCCAGGGAACACACATAATGAAAATGTATAACCTGACTGCAATTGTAAGTCGCTTTGGATAAAAGCGTCTGCTAAATGCATAAATGTAAATGTAAATGTAAATACACAGGCAACTGAAGATAATTAACAAGACACACCTGAACCAAATGACAATTATCAGACATAGATGGAACTAGCTCACACAGAGCACATGGGGGAAGGAAACACAACAAAATTTTCATTTTAAAATGTAATTTATTGCTGTAAACAAGTTGAATTTTTAGCATCATTACTCCAGTCACATGATCCTTTGGAAATCATTCTAATATACTGATTTGCTGCTTAAAAAATTTGAATAAATAAACAAATATATACATATATATGATGTTGAAAACAGCCGAGTAGATTTTTTTTTTCAGGATTCTTTGATGAATAAAAAGACCATAAGAACAGAATTTATCTGAAATAGAAATTGTTTGTATAATTTCTACTGTATACATTTAAAAAAAATACTTAAAATATTCTTAATATTTGTTTCATGCCATGGGAAAAAAAGTACAAATAACAAGCAAAGTATAACATCACAAAAAGAGAAGAAAAAGGAGAAAGAGCCCAAAAGTAGTGGGGCAGCTTATAGGCTTTAAGTAAGTGAGCTGTTTTAAAGCACAGCTTTCTCAGCCTTCTCCAGCCACAGGTTGCTCGAGGAAACAGATTCTTGGATTTTGGCAAAACAGGTACGTTTTATATAAGTTTAAATATGTTTTATATATGTTTGTGGAGCTCAGCAGCATGTGTACAATTTATGTGTTTGCTGGTGTCGCATTCCACTTTTTTTTTTTATATATATAGCTCCACATTTTTTTATATATATATAGGAAATATTCTTAAATAAATACTTCAAAATAGGTGTTTGCTGAAATAGGTGATAAGTACATCAGTCATCAGCGATGCAATGTTTGTTTGTTTGTTAGTGTGTAAATAAATATTTGATAGATAGGTAGCCTATATAAAACTTATAATGTAAACAGTTTAATAGTTTTATTCATCATAGGTTTTGTATTCAGGTGTTTTGAAATATGCATGCTGTATATAACCATAAACATATTGTCTTACTATAAATTTGCAGACTAACAATAATTTTACATTAAGGAAAATTACTGATAACTCATTTACAACACCTATTTTCTCGTTTATTAATCAAATTATCACACTTTATTTTGAAAAGAAATAAATTATAACTTAATAATAACTGATATTCAACCATAGCTTCAAATAAAAAATGTAATTCCAATAAATAAGGTTACCTGTAAACCTTATGCACGGTCAACCGTTTATTCATGAGATGTAAACATTAATAACGTTTGAAAGTGCTCCTTAATGTACAGTGGACACACAAATAATGTAATTATTAAATTGCACAAATGTATTAATGTGTTTATTAAAATTTCTGATGATATATTTCATTGTTGTTGCAATGTATCAGTAAACAAAGAGAACCACGTTTTTTTATTTGGGAATATTTGGTAAATACAAGCTAAATAAAGGCACTTAAATGTTTACTATTTTATCTAATTTAGACGTTTTGCAATTACCATTAAATCAATGCCCAAAAATGCTGTTAATAAAAATTAACATATTAATAAACAATCAATAATTATTTTTGATATAATAGTAAAGCCTACTGTAACTTGAATATTTGGTCATCACACTTGCAGGTTCAGTAGAACTATGGTAATATAAATACTAATTAATTGAACTAGCACAGTGATTATGCATATAAACACTTGAAAAACATAGTTAGCCATATCGCCTCAGATGTATTATGAAATTAATCAGGAATCTGAGCGAAATAAGAATGAATGAATGTATTTATTCTTTTATAACGTGAATTAAAAATGTCTCACCATTTGGCATGTAATGCATTAAAGTTACCCTTTTATTCATGCAGTTATAATGCATTTGTGAATTAACACCATTATAAACCCTTCATGTAAAATGATACTCGTTTTGATTTGGATTTTTTTCCTTGCCTGCTGAAATAAATACATAACTGAATAAGAAAGACAAATTATTAAATGTCATAAAATGTACATACATGTATTTATTGTAAATTTTGATGAGGAGGTCAAAATGCCAATTTTCACCTGGGATTGGAGCCGAATTAATAGGGGGTAAAAAATACTTTAATGATATGGCAGCAACATTATAATATTTTCACACGGAGGAAATTCTATTAGTATAATTTTTATGAAAATGTTATGCCAATGGGGACAGATTTTTAATGCCCTATAAGTTACATTTACATCTTGCAAATTGTATACATTTTCAATGGCCAAAACCCAAATGTCACTTTGCAAATGGATGATATTTTTATTTTAATAAGCAATATCTGAAGAACACATAATGTTGTAACTAGAAATGTATCTAATTTCCTTTTGTGAAAATGTGAAATGGATATATCTCATTACCTTTTGCATTGTCTTATTTTCAATGAAATGCCAATGGTTATATAGGTTAATTATGCATTCTGTATAACAACTTGTTTACCATATTCTACAGTCTTACAAGCAGACATTTATTTATATAAATACATTTAGATTAATCTTTAGAGTTATTTAAGTGATTCAGTCAAGACCAGTGAGTATTTTTGTTTGTCTTTCTTTTGTTGCTTGATTAACATCGATGCCACAGACAATAGCAACAAAATTCGGCTGCTGTCCCTTAAAAACAGAATGCACAAGTGCAATTGATGCAATGCACTGATACATGTCCAATATTCTCCCTACTGTTTACATTCTCTTAAGACATAATTGGCTGTATTTATTTGAATACTCGTCAAAAGAGAAAATTCAACATTTTGTTTGTAATTCTCCATTCATACGCCGTGAAGGAGTACTTGTTGCTGTGTGTATGCTTTGGTGTCTGTGCTCAGAAAACTGGACTGAATTGAGTTCTCTCTTCCATCGTCAAATGTATCCCTATGTCTGCTCTTCTCTTACTCCCTCATATTGACATTTTTTTTATTTTATGAGACGTGCAGCAAGTGTATGTTAGCTCATGTCCCACCGGTTCATAGGTTTGCATCTAACCTCCGAACCAAGCAGCAGATTTGTTCTGAATTAATCTCTTCCCAAATCGTCCCCAACTCATTTTTATTTGTTGGTGAAAATGTCAAAAAAAATGTCATAGTTCTTGTCATTCAAAATGAGTTTTAGTTCGTTATCGTCTCGTTGAAGAAAATGATGACGGAAATTGATCGTCATGAACATGAGAACATGACGTGAGTCAAGCAGCCTGCTGGGGATGAATGTAAGATAGATTTTAGTCCCTGAGCATGTAAACATACATATATTACTGAGTCTTTTGTGGGGTTATATACACACAGTAGTGTGTAAAAAGTGTCTAGTGCGAATAGAGGGCAGTGTGTTGCTACAGGTGGCTTGTACAGGCCCACTCACCTGTGTAGCACACTTTGAATTGCACAAAAAAAGTTTGACAGTTTTTTTTGTGTGTCTATATTAATGGATAATTGAATCACTGACTCAACAGAGTTGTACAGAGACTCGTGAATTGATTCAGGAACTAAACACCACACTGTGCACCTGTGCTTGGAGTCATTCACACAACGGTTCTGTGACTGTTTCAAAATTTTAGTTGGCCGAGCAAATAAAACACTGTTTTGTGTCTAAACTGAAATTAATTAAATCCCAATATTAACTTGTATTGTTAGAAAATAGTTGTAATAATACAGTGATTCATTTATTTATGCAATATTAGTTGTGCAGTTAAATAACACAGGCATTGTGCCAAAGAAGTTTTCTGTCAGGCGTAATCCGTGTTTTTGTTTAACAACATATGGACCTGAAAATGTTGTTTGCAGCACCGACCCTGGAACAGAAAGACAGATAAGCATCAAATCACTTTTCTGGTCAAATCGAGATTTCATTATGGTCTATGCACACCCCACCTCTGTACATGCCACTTCACAAGCTTTGTTTATGTAATCTAATACTCTGGGTTGTGTAGCCTTCTCAGACAACCCCAAAGACTCCAAAACTGTCTCTCAAACCATAAACATCAACAATGGAAATCCTCATCTCAGTCATTAGGTTTGCATAGATTTTAAGGTTTGATGAAGATGTTCTAATGTCCCATGTGACTCTGGATTGCAGGCACTAGAATATATGTGCTTTTTACCTGTTCCTTGAGGGCCGCTGTCCTGCAAAATGTACCTAATGAAACAAGCCTGAAGCTTCCCTGCGTTGGAGCTGGAGCTGGATGGTGCTAAACTTGAAGAACATTTTCCCTCCAGGAACAGGATCTACTTCACAGGAAGACAATCTAAAACTTTAGAAATAGAATTAGTGCTCTGATCTGATTGTATAACCTTTGGAATGCCAAAAGTCAAAAGCTAATGAGAGCAAACATTACAGTAGCAATTTAGCAGAGGAATACCAACATTAACTTCAAGACAACACAAAAGTGGAGCCACATCTTCTTGGTTTCCCATTCCTTGTATTTTCAGTCCACATTTTAAATGTCAGAAAAAGCACTGCATTCAGAGAATGGACCAGGTATATATGAGAGCAAACCCTCTGTCTCCCTCATCATACATCCTCAGTTCACAAATTATGAGCTGAATCGCGAACGTTAGGCGAGGGAGACAGTCAAAATGTGTAGTAGTGAGGGGTCTCAGAGACAGGTTTGTTAAGAACAGATCTAACTTATTTTCTTGTTGTTGTCCCCATGCAGGATAATACAGATTTAACTACTGCTGTACCTAGAAAAAGGTAGCTGACTGTGCTTTCAAAGGAGAAGTTGTGATCATCTGATGAAGCTTTGTGAAACTATGTGTGCCAATATGATGGGAAAGACGGATCACGGAGAGCTGAGTTTTGGGAATTAACTAAAGACAGAAGTACAGCTTCCAACGCAAGTGCCATCATGGCCAGTCTTGTTCTTAACGAGACTGGTATGGAGAACTGTGGCATTGATGACTCCTTTAAGTACAACCTATACGGTGTGGTGTACAGTGTTACATTTTTTCTAGGACTGGTCACCAACTGTGCTTCACTGTTTGTCTTCTGCTGTCGCATTAAAATGCGTAATGAGACCACACTTTTCATGACCAATCTAGCTTTATCAGACTTAGTGTTTGTGTTTACTCTTCCTTTTAAGATCTTTTATAACGTGAATCGCCACTGGCCATTCGGTGATACGTTGTGTAAGATCTCTGGAGGAGCCTTCATCACCAATATCTACGGCAGCATGCTGTTCCTGACATGCATCAGTGTGGATCGCTTCCTGGCTATCGCTTACCCCTTCCGCTCACAGTCCATCCGCCGCCGCAATGCTGGTATTGTGTGCGGTATCATCTGGTTGTTGATACTCGGTGGGGCATGTCAGTCACATTCTTTTCTTCCACGAATCAGTCCAAAACTAGCACCACCTGTTTCAAGGATTCTCCAAGAAGACATGGAAGACGATTTGTCAAAGATCACCATCTTCATTGAAGTGGTGGGTTTCCTCATCCCATTGATGATTAATCTAGCCTGCTCTTCCATGGTGCTAAGGACTTTAAGTAGACCTGCTAACCTTTGTCAGACTGGCACCAACAAGAAGCGTGTTCTGCATGATTATAGTGCATTTGGCCATTTTATTGTCTGCTTTGTACCTTACAATTCTGTTCTATTAATCTATTCCATGGTGCGCATTCGAGCACTCGTGAGCTGCTGGGTGGAGAGGCTTGCACGAATCCTGTATCCCATAACACTTTGCATTGCAACCTTCAACTGCTGCTTTGACCCGGTAGTCTACTACTTTACATCTGAGTCCTTTCAGAAATCACTGACTACTGGGAAGTGTCAGGCCATGCAGGAAAACACGCTGCAGAGCGAATACCCTGTATCTAGCAAGGAGAATCCTGGCACACACGCAGTTGAGCTCCACATACTGACCAGCAATGGAAAAGATCAAGCCAGTGAGACCCAGTTCTGAAAGGAATACATAGTTCCAGGACTACAGTCAGAAGGATATCTAGGAGTTTATAGTCTCAGGATGTAGCGTTAAATAAAATTACTGCAATTTGGACGTTATCACTGACACAGGTGCGTGGGACATATGTGTTTAAATAGCCATTGTCTCTTCTATGATTCTTTTCTGTCCATTAGTTTGTGTTGACTACTTTTAGGTTTACTAAAGGCGGATAGTTTTCATACAGGGGTGCCAGTGAGCTAAAAGTCACTCATCAATTATTATTACCATAACATTTGTATTTTTTTTTGTATTGTATTATTACCCAGTCAAAGCATGTTTTGTTTTTTCTCTCCCTCTCCTTCTCAAAAATGAATGTTAATACGACTTGTGTGAAACTGGAATGCATGTGTACAGTTCGCTTTCCGAAACTAAAAAGTTTGATTTCTTTTTACTGGAAACAGTAACGGTAAGCATTTAAACTATACTCCTCCTCCTTACTTAATTATACTTACTTAATACTATAGGCACACAGGCTAAATTAGTTGTTGGTTCAAGCTACAGAAGATGAGGTTGATTAGCTGCAAAACTGGTGAGGTGATTTGAAAACTGGTGAGGCACCTGTGAAGGTATGCACCAGCAGATGCGAAAGAACACCCAAAGCATCCAATCTTGTGTTACTGTGGCTTTAATAAGCCTCAGTGGCCCTGGATTTCTAAAAAAATGTCCAAACTAGTCATGTTACTATTCAGGATAACACTTTATTTTAAGGGGCCTTGTCACAGTGTAATTTACATACATTTAAGTACTGGGTAGTAATATTTTACCTGTACATGTACTTCCTATATGGTTAGGGTTAGGATTAAGGTTATGTTTAGGTTTACTTGCATGTAATTAAGCATAATTCATTGTTATTATAATAGTAAGTACATGTAACGTATAACAAGGACACCTTAAAATAAAGTTTTACTCTATTCGGGTAGTTATGGACTAATTTGCCCTGCAACTGCTGCTACGCTACTGACTGCAGCAGAAGACTGTTTGCATTAATGTCCACTAGAGCACCCCTTGAGGCAATGCTGAGAACAAATGGCCTTGCACAATGTTGTTGAAATTGTGTAATAATTTTTGTAAGGCATGTGAGAAAATGTTGTATTCTGCATGAGCTCTATGTATTATTTTGTGTAAATAAAGAGTAGGGCATTGCAGTAATGGTTGTCAAGTCATTTTATTTGTATCATGCTTTACACAATCTGTGATATTTCAAAGCTGATTTACATAAATGTGCCTTAATGTGTTGAAGCCCACAATTAGCAAGCCACTACCGCATGACCATATTTTAGAACACCTTAATCCTACCCCATACCTAAACTTAACAACTGTTAATAAGTAGCAAATTAGATGTTTATTGAGGTACAAATTGTAGTTTATAGTTAGTTAACAGTGATAATTGGTCCTAAACTAACTAAAGTGTGACCTAGACATTTCTGAAAATGTACATTTAGCAATAGCAAACTGTTTTAATAATAGCAATAATATTCTGTTTTGTACTGTGCTTTATATTTTAATCGGGCATGGCATAACAGGAACATGGTGGGTATTCCAGAACATACCAAGTTAGATTCATTAACATATACAAACATTAACATGTAAATACAATACATTCGTTTTTTGAAGTATTTATGCTCAGTGTAGTATTATAACATCGGTTTAAATGTGGATTTTTTTTCTTTTTACAAAAATGCATAAATTCACTACAGGAGGCCTTTTATTCATTTTTGGGTGACCTAACCATTTAATTAGTGCTTTTCAATTCCCAGAACACATTTGACTATGGTAACTCTATTTTCACATTTTGTATGAGAGAATCTATGATTCTATGATTCTGGCACTTTCACAGCTTTATCACTGGGTTATTAAATAATAACAATTAAATAAACAGCAAACATAAAAAAATAAACAGCAGAAAATTACTTATATTATTTAGTGACTATGTAGTCTCAACTTTGTGCAGAGGCAACATGAGTTTTGTTTGTCAGATTCTACAGTGACTTGCACAATAGCGTGTGGGATATCAGAATCTGGGTCTTATGTGAGGACGGGGAAAATCCTCTGGTCTTGCATTTACTTGACCAAATGCTTATTATTGCTACAGCAATGGGTCCATTGTCTCAGACTCAAAAAGGCTTGTGTCTGGGTCTCAAGAGCTGCCTTAATACTCTTAAATATGTTGTTACAGGCGTGCTTTGGCACATAACTTCCATTGGATTAGAGTAAAAGGACTCATTCTGAAGGGTTATTTTTTCACTGTAATTGCCTATGTTGTGACTTTTTAATGTTTCATTTTTAAACAATGCACACATTAATTACTCACAATTAAATCTATGCCATGCATTCATAAACTTTTCTACATTATTTATTCTTCTTCTTTTGTTAAAGAAACCACTACTACATGTATTACTACTATTTCTACACAGAGTTTTAATCCACAACAACAGTCCATGTTCCATGCTGATGGTGAGGCCCTGAATTCCAGTCGCCTGTGGTATTGGGAAGGAGATAATACAGCTGCTCTTAAATATCTAGGTTTATGTTAACTTGTTAACTTTGGGTTATTTTTTGGTAACAGTAGTGTTATAGCGGAAATCTTAAAGCTGCGATCCATAACTTTTTTTGTGTTCAAAATGTAAAAAAATTATATAATAAGCGAGTACATCATGAATCCATTTTCCAAACCATGTTTTTGCCATGTCCTGAATCACTATTTTACACATAAGAAGTGTTTATATTCAGACTATTTCAGACTGGTTCGGTTTGGTGCTGCTGCGGAGTCACCCAGTACCTGCACTCTTAAAAATAAAGGTTCTTCAAGCGATGCCATAGAAGAACCATTTTTGGTCCCACAAAGAACCATTCAGTCAAAGGTTCTTTAAATAACTATTTATTATTTATTTTTATAATCTGAAGAACCCTGTTTCACCACAAAGAACCTTTTGTGAAACAGAAAAGTTCTTCAGATATTAAAGGTTCCTTATGGAACCATTTAGACAAAAGGTTCTTCTATGGCATCGTGAAGCACCTTTATTTTTAAGAGTGTGCGTGATTCATCATATACATAAACAGAGAGAAGTAGATCTGGCTACAATGTTCTTCCACGAGACAAATGCAATTCTGTTTATTAACTGCCAGAGTGCCAAAAGTTACAGACTGCAGCTTTAAGCATTTAAATGACATCTTGACCCAAATTATCAAATTATTCTTGTCTAGACCATATATGTCCTCTGTCCTCCAGGCCAGCAGGTGCTGCCCCTTCTAGCCCCTGGCTATCTGATGTTCTTTGTGAACATCGCTCCAAACTCAGGGTAGCTGAGAGAAAATGGCACAAATCTAAAGATCCCTCAGACCTAAGTATCTATCAGTCTTTGCTTTCATCTTTCTCTGCTGAAGTCCACACTGCTAAGGCTACATGCTTCCACAACAAGATCAACAGCACATCTGACACACGCAATCTCTTCAAAACATTCAACACTCTCCTCTGTCCCCCTCCACCACCCCCCACCACTTCCTTAACAGCCGATGACTTTGTCACATTCTTCAAAAACAAAACTAGGTCAATCAGTGGCTAGTTCTCAGCTCCACACACGCAGGAACTCAAACCAACCACATCTATTGCTAAAACCCCCCTCTTCACCTTCTGTCCCCTCACTGTGGCAGACCAAGCAATCTCTCCTTCACTCTTACCAACACTCACACACATCATCAACATATCTCTCCTCACAGGCACCTTCCCAACTGCATTCAAGCAGGCTCGGGTAACCCCCGAGCTTACAGATAGCTACAGACCTGTCTCTCTCCTTCCATTCATAGCCAAAGCACTCGAACGAATTTGCAAGTAGGGATTATCACATAAAATGTTTGATAAATAATGCTCAAAATGTTCTATATGATGTTTATGAACTTGAACTATGCAAACAACATTAAATGGCAAACGCGGCAAAAGTGGAACGAGACAGCGCTGCACGTCTGAATCACGTGCAGCACGGACCGTTTATCACAGAGCCGGCCCAAGGCATATGTGAACCAAGCGGCTGCTTAGGGCCCCAATGGCCTCTAGAGGGCCCCCAAGAGAAGCCTACAGTTTATTTTATTTTAATTTGTGATATATTATGTCAATGGACCGTGGTAAATATACAAAAGTGCAATATTATATAATTCAATAATTTACTATACAAATATTTGTATTAGTTCCATAGCGACATGTCATGCAGGCAGGTTGATAATATGCGCTGGACGCTGCCGTGTGGATTACTCGCTTCACTTCATGAGACCTCGATTTATCGTCAGGAGCCACAATATTAAATTAGTTTTTCCTGTGTATGTTTTTTTCACTTTCATTGTGCTGGTAGCTGTTGACTTGCATTATATGAATCACCAAGTTTCAGCTAAAACTTCCTTAGTGTTGAACTGTAGAAGAAAAGTCAGCTACATTTGGATGGCTTGAGGGTGAGTAAATTAACAGCAAATTCTCATTTTGGGGTGAAATATCCCTTTATTTTGCACCTTTTGAAATGTATGTGAGTTTGGATGCATGTGAATTCATTTTAATTTGTTGATGTTTATTCATCTTTTCCAGATGTCATGATTGCAGCATGATCCTTGATGTGTTCAATGTATAATGTGCAAATTTCTTTGCTCCATACAGATTCACATTTTGTTGACTTAAAATGTGTTAAAAATGTGACTTAATATGAGCTTACTCTTATTAACGCATTGTTTCTGTTAAATACATTAATATAGGTGACAAACATGTATTTTGTTGTTCATTGTGCTTTTAATTGTTCTGATACTCCATGTTTTGTAATTGTATGTTTTTAATTAAATGTTATTATGCAGCTATGTTATTATACATTATCAAAATTCATCTTGTAGTGTAACCCAAATAAAGTTGTTGATGGGAAGTTTTTTATTATTATTATTTATAAAAAATTAAGCCAATTAAACAATGTATAAACTGGGAAGTTTGAGTTTAGTATGTTTTTAGTTATCTGTACTTAAAAAAGTAAGTTAATTCAATGAGAAGGCCAAATTAGGTGAACTCAATTAAACTGAGGGAATCAGTTTCCACAAATAATTTGAGTAGTCTCAACTCATTAGCGTTTACTTCACTAGAACTGTAAAGAAGGTTTTCAGCTGAAAGCATGGCCCTTTGTAAAATGCAAGTCAATGGCTACAAGGTCAGATATCTGCAGTGATCAAACTTTTTGCAGTGGCATTTAACATTCTTCTGAGTACCCCCACTTAGACTGCAGTCAAACCTTTGCCATTAAGGGACCATATTTGCCACCTTAAATTGATTAACAGGTGCATTTTTTACCTTTAGGCAATGTTTTTCTAGGCTTATTGATTGTATGTCATAATTTATGTCATATTCTTACCATTCCATTAAGTGTATTATTAATACAATAAATAATGCAATAAAGGTTGGCAAAACGAAGTGATACTTGTAGATTTAAAACTAAAATTGCCAGTAGGGGGGGCGGTACAACTTTGACAATATTATTTTTTAAATGTAGGCTACATTTACAATTTTAAATGTTCACTTAATATTACCTTTTTTGTTGAACTGTTATTTAAAATCATTGTCACATTTGCAATCATTTTTATATTCAGGGAAAATTGAATTTTTGCTCATATTGAAACAATAACTTGCACAGGGTGTTTCTGTATCAACGAGAGTTTCTTAAATCGATCTCAATGTACAGTCCATCAATAGGCTATTAGTTCTTCATGCTATTAAATGCTACAAATCTACTTTAAAGATACAATGAACAACAGCGTGATTTGCTTAAGCAGCATATTTAGCGGGCATCTGGTTATACGCTCACTGCTTGTGTGGATGCAGTCAGTTCTGACCACTAAAGTTGAGGTAATTCGATGTCATTTGACTGTTTACGGCACTCCCATGTTCCTGTTTTTATGCTAGAAGCAGCATTTTGCTTGTAAGAAACAAATGCCCGGTTTTAATGTTACTTTAATTTGGGGTGGAATTAAATGACTGCCAAAACTCGCCATTTTGACTCAGCAGTACCGCCAGGGGTCACTGAAATACAGTATGTAAGAATGAATTAAACAGATGACCTCATGTCTTGCCTCATACAAGATTAATTGTTTTATTAAAAAAAACTAATTATGTATATGCTTGCCCATATTGAAAATGATTTGTGTGTGTGTGTGTGTGTGTGTGTGTGTGTGTGTGTGTGTGTGTGTGTGTGTGTGTGTGTGCGTGTGAGTGTCTGTGTGAGTGTGTGTCTGCTCTGTGTGTGTACACTTATTTGGGATTCAGTAGAACAGTAGAATAGAGCACCAGATAGAAAATGAATGCGTGTCAGACCTCTATTAATAATGTTTATAGCTAGGGTCTAAGACCCCAAATAGAATATAAGGGTTAAACAGCTCAACCAATATATTTTTTTCAACTACCCACGTCAATTATTAACTATGATCATATACTTGTGTATTTTATATTATTGATCAATATGTGAATCTGTTGACCAGGCAATACATGACATCACTAATTTAGATGAGATTATATCAGATTAGTTAGAACTGTAGTGATCCCAGATTAATTCCACTCTTGTATGTCACAGACTTCCAAAGCTTTGTTTGATCACATGCTTCTTCAAACTTTATATCCTCTGTTGTTTTGATTGGTTAGATGATGGAAAACAAGTCTGACCACCAGATGTTGCTAATGCACATTGTGTTCAAAGATTTCAGTATGGACCATTTTTCACTTTTTTTAATGATGTTTTTGAAATGTGTTATTTTTGTTACATTATTTTTAAACTTTAGATATGGCTTCTAAAATGTTTTTAAAACAATGTACTGCAACATCGCCTAATTACAAACTAATATAACGAAGATTGTGAAAAGTTGTAAACATTTTTATGTTTGCTAGGTTCAGCTTCTCGTCAGATTTTCTGTCCAATCAAATGCTCTTCATAATCTGAAACATCCTGTCCCCCTTCACACATTCACCATGTTATAAGTCACACAAAAAAAAACAACAACAAAAAAACAACACTTCTTCTCTATACCTCAGTTTGAGAATTGAAGCAGAACATTAACCGTTTCTCTCCAGCTGTAAACCTACAGATGACAAGGAAGTGCGATAAGATCAAGCCCTGCTCTCTGTTTCTTCTAATACAGCATTGTGGCATACTTTTAAGTCACTCGTAACTTCCGGTTCACACTAATATATATATATATATATATATATATATATATAATAAAAATGTATTTATATTAAAGCTACAAGGTTTCCTAAGAAAATGCATATGCTGCCGATCTTTTCTTCAAATAACATCAGTATTTTCCTCAAAATTTGATTAATCATCAAGTACGTCCCTCAATGTTTATATAGCTCGACCACCTTTACACGTTTTTCCTTTATCACAGCAGGCTACAGGTGGATTCTCCTTACTGAAGTCAACAGACATCTGTTTTGTTTTTTGTTTGTGGTATATAAAATGTGGTCAGTTTTACTATGGCAAGGGTTAAGCACTATACAAAGGTAACAGTTGAATTTACCTGTCTTCAACAAACATGGATGCAACATTGTATTAAGAGGAAGAGGGAGAGTTAGAGATAGACATGGAGGACGACATGGGTGAAGCAGAAGAGGACCGTGTTTATCAAATGTGAATCGAGCAGACTTGGTTGGCCATGTTTAAACCATGGGTTGACATTGAGTTCAGCCTAACCTCAGCAGATATACGGTTGCTACAGTCATTTGGACATTTGAAAGAAAAGAAAAACATTACAATATAGCTTTCGATATGAGCTATGAACATTTTTGGACCCCTTTCACTGTACTCCATGTTTGAAATAATGTTTGGTGTATGTTTGGTCTACAGAGTCAAGAACGTAAAGGAGGGAGGGGCCATAATATTCACAGAGGAACAAGAGAGAGCTATTAAAAGCATGGTTTTGGCCAATAATTCAATGCGCTGATGATCTCAACTTGGTGCAAGTCAAACATTCTCAATGACCACACAGTTTTCTATAATGTCCATCAGATCTATCTACTTACAGAAAACAAAAATATATGGGAATATACTGTAAAATATAATGTGATGTATTGCATAATAAATTTACATATATTGGAAACTAGTGCTTATATTTTTCAATATACAGCAATACTGTATATGCATTGACAATATATGGCTTTATATTGATACATACAAATATATTTATAAATGAAGACAGATAAATCTAATATTCATAACGTTTTATCCTTTGAGTATATTGCACATAGATGCTCCCATATAAATATGAATGTATGTACACACATTCACGGAATGAATTAAAGCAGATTTCCAGTTCCCAGCATGCTTTTCTTCTTACTGTTAAATCAGAGTAAACATTTTTTGCTGATTATTATAACAGGGGGGATCTGTTATTGTTCAATATTATATTGAAATGTGAAAGTGTTTTTTTGTATGCGTGTTTGTGGGGACACTGTTGTTTAGAAGAGTAGAGTCTGGTCAGGATGACGACTGGACAAACACCATTAGATTATATCTTACTTTATTTAAAAGGTAATGGCTGTGTACTTTTCAGCACAGTGATTTACTAACTGCTTTAGTATGAGCAGGTGTGCCTATGCTATTGTAAACTAGCTATAGAATGAAACGTATATCATAAATTAGTGTTAATATAAGATACATATGAAAGCGGCTAGTTCGTATGTATTATATATGTACACATTATTCTATATAATTTATAATAAACTGTTATGTAATTTAATATATCGATCATTCATATATTAGAAAATGTATTTTCTTGGTTGAATCCTTAAAAAAAATGACACGGATGAAACAACTCCACCAAATGCAATTCTGAAAGAGTAAAAACCTGCGGCATGAATAGGTGCAGGTAAGCAATGTATCCTTCAGTATGTAAACCTTTTTACATGTAAATTCATAGTGTGCATATACTGAACACACAACGTTGTCTCTCTTTTTGTTTTTGGAGAGAGTCTTGCTAATTGATGCTGACCCAATCCCACATGACTTTATCTTCATAGATGAAGTTGGGTTTAACCTGACTAAAGTAAGAAGAGGGAGAAACATTGGATATTTTGACTATCCAGCGTGGTGGTAACATCACAATATATGCTGTGATCTCGCAGAATGGGGTCCTCCTCCACCATGCCAATATGGGTCCTTACAACACCAACCACATTGTCACATTTTTAGACCGACTACACAACATCAGTACAGCAGAAGAACAAATGGATGCAAAGCAAATTAGATGTATTGTTATCCGGGACAATGTGTCTTTCCACCGATCTGCTCAGGTCCGAAACTGACCACTGATTTTCAGTCCAATACCTCCCACCATACTCTCCCGTACTTAAAGGGATAGTTCACCCAAAAATGAAAATTTTCATCATTTACTCACACTCAAGTAGTTCCAAACCTGTATGAATGTGTTTGCTTCTGCTGAACACAAGGGAAGATATTCGGAAGAATGTGGGAAACAGAGCAGCAGTTTTTTTTCCTACTATGGAAGTCAATGGTGCCCCAAAACAGCCTGATTACTAACTTTCTTCAAATATATATTCCCTTGTGTTCAGCAAAACAAACATTCATACAGGTTTGGAACTACTTGAGGATGAGTAAATGACAGAATTTTCATGTTTGGGAGAACTATCTGTTTAACCTTACTGAGGAGTTTTGGGGGTTTTTTCTGCAGGTTTCAAAGGTTGATGATCGCCAGCCTTATTTCAGGATAGCCCTCATTCAAGCCATGGTAAAGGCCTGATAACTACAGTAACTGATCCAGCATCTGTGCAAGGATGAATTCGCCATCCAGAATCGCCACATTGATATGCAAATCAGGTGTTACATAATTAAAATGCACAAATGTGCATTCATTTGAGGAATTAAGGCATTGCTAATGACCTGGTGGCGGTAGGAGAAGATTTTGCCCTGCTGGTAGGGTCACCAGCTTTCAGCTCAGCAGTTGGTGCAATTGACGGCTGTCACATCCATCTTAAACCTCCAGCAACTACCGCACAGTGTTATCTGAACAGGAAGCTGTTTCACTCCATTCAGCTACAGGCCATCACTGACCACCTTGGGAAATTTATTGACATCTTTGTGGGATATCCTGGGTCCGTGCATGATGCCAGGGTGCTAAGGAACAGCCCTGTCTATACTGGTGGCCTTTATCCACCTGCAGGCAAGTGCATCCTCGGGGATGGTGGCTACCCTTGCCTGAGTGCACCCATCTGCCTCATCACCCCATACAGGGAGCCTGTACAGAACCCTTTACAGGCTCGCTTTAACAGCAAGCACTCCCGTGCCCGGAACATCGTTGAGAGAGCTTTCGGGATGATGAAAACACGCTGGCGATCTGTTTTCTGTTTTGTTTCTGTTTCTGTTTTCCGATCTGTTAAGGCCATGGAAGTGAGCCCTTCCATCGTGCCTGAGGTAATTGCATGCTGCGCTGTGTTCCACAATATCGCTCTTCAAAATGGGGACATCATTGAGCCAGAGGTTGGGGAGAATAATGATGATGCCCCTCCTGAAGCCCGCAACCCCGAAACAAGATCAGGATAACATGTGCGGGCCAATCTGGCTGCTGCTGTATCTGCTCCAGACATTTGTGTCCCTGCTCTCCATGACCATGACTACATGTGAAACATTACACATTACATAACAGGTTAATACTTTTGCCCAAAGCATTGAGTTATGTTATTTTATTATAGCTTTGTTGTAGTTTTTTTCCCCTAAATACTATTTTTATTTATCAGGTGCAAAGTATCAATAAAATATGATTTCCTCTATGAAGGCATGCATTTTCTTTTATTGTGGGGGAGGAGGAGGGGGATTGTATCATTTCTGAGCCAGGGGCCTTTATTAACCCCCTGGAGCCACATGGATTACTTTTATGGCACCATTCTTTTAAGCAGGGGTCACCAAGTTCAGTCCTGGAGGGCCGGTGTCCCTGCAGAGTTTAGCTCCAACCCTAATCAAACACACCTGAAGCAGCTAATCAAGGTCTTGTTAGGTATACTTGAAACTTCCAGGCAGGTGTGTTGATCAAGCTTGATGACCCCTGTTTTTAAGGAACCAGTACTTTTAAGGTACCATTCACTCCCATTATAAAGCTTGTAAGAGCCAGGATATTATAACTCTGATTGTGGTAGGCAGAAAAAAAATCATATACACTTAGGATGGCTTGAGGGTCAGTAAATTATGGGATTATTTTTTGGGGTGAACTATCCCTTTAACATTTCAAGCATGAAAACGGTTTGGAATCCGTTGTGAACACATGATGAAAGCAGGCATTTGTAACTGTTGTTCCAGGTTGTGTTTGACAGTGTTAAAACAGTGGCTCTCAAACAGCAGCTGGCAAACATCAACATTGCGACTGAGAAAACTGAAGGACCTAATCAAGGAGATGGAGGAGAGGGAGGCTGAGAGAGAGCAAAAAGCAACAGAGAGGGAGGACAGACGATGGCCTCTACCTGTCCTTATCCAACACACCTGTAAAATTGAATCAAGTTATTTTAGGATTACCTCAATTACAGACAGGTCTGTTTGATCACAATTGAAAATCAGGACCTGACTTAGGTGTCCCTGAACTGTTTACATTCTATATACATTTAGTAGTGAAATAATAAAAAATAAAAAGAAGCCACGTTTGTGTTTGAAGTCTTACAACAATCATGACAGCCAATTATCAATTAAATGAACTTATATCAACCTTTCAAGAAAATATGTGAAATGTCTATAATTTACCTTGAATGCTTACAAATAAATGATGCTGTTTGATCTGAAATATTTATATTGAATTATTTATTCAAATTATATGTTGACTCTAAAAAATATATGTATAAATACATTATACACACACACAAAAAAAGCGGTTTGTAGTATGGATGCTTGTTGTTTACAGAAATGTAAATGTGTGATTGATTTGAGGATGGTTTCCATAAAAGAAATATTATAAAGAAACTTTATTTTTTGGCAATAAGCTCAAGAAGGGCAAGATATCGTTCATCTCTTTCCCTGGTCTCCCTCTCATTTCCTCTCTCAGCTGCTTCTTAATGCCTTCTTTCTTCGGTGTCTCTGGCTTCTCGTACCCCTCTGTCCTCTTGCTCTTGTCTTTCTCTTTGTTCCTCCTTCTCCATTTCCTGCCATCGTCTCTCTTCCCTCTCTGTTGCTTCTCGCGCTCTCGCAGCCTCCCTCTCCTCCATCTCCCGGATTAGGTCCTCCAAATTTTTCCTTTTTTTTTTAGCTGGCTCTGGGCTTGCTGAAGATGAGGAAGCCACAGCAACATCCGGGCCAGATGAGGCAATAAGGGCAGGTGGAGTGATGGAGGGTCTGCCCCCAATTGCCTCATCCATGGCAGCATACCATTTCCAGGATGCTGCTGTGGGCTCCCCATCCTCAGTGCTCACCCCTGTCTGCGGACATTTCAGATCCTACAGAAATGTTCAGAATACAAAGTCACTCATTTTAATTACACAATTTAAATAGTCATTAAATGTTGCATTAGTAGTAACAAAATCATTATACTTTATATTTCTGTTTAAGGTTTTCCCATCTTTTTTTACAGATGTGGCCACTACTTTGCCTTGCAGGCCCTGCTCCACCACAAAAGCTCTGCAACAAGTGATCAGAAATCAGATCATATGCTGCTGTAATAACTCTGGTTAAAATGACAACATAACAAATATGTGTTTTGTTTTTTATAATTATTTTCTATAGTATACTTACGCAAAGCCTTTGATTGCAGCATTCCTCTTCCAGTGAAGAGGGCTTCATTAGCCACTCTCCACTGGATAAGGCTGCTAGTGTGTTCATCAGTCCCTGTAACATCCAAACAAGATTTAATGTTAGATCTGTCATTTAAGCATATGTAATAAAATAAAAATAAAACAAAATGTTGGTGTATATTTTTTTGATAGCTTATTTGTTATCATTAATTTGTCAATGTGTATAATTGTAGACAAATAAAATCTAAAATTTCTCTTCAGTTGTGTAAATCTGTTTATTTAAATGAGTGAAAAGAGCATGTGTGTGTGTAATGCAAAGTGCTGACAAAAGTTTAGGCCAAATCAATGACAGTATAGCACACATACAACACCCACACGGCTATCTAATAATGTGTTTTCATCTGGAAGATGTATTTTTTAAGAGATTCATCTGCCATACTGTCTGTAAAATGTCCTGTCAAATATTAAACGCACATTTAGGAAACATTTATGTTGCAAAGAGTGCAATCGCAATTTTTTTAACAAACGTTTATCAGATGTTTTTACACAGTTAAAGCAATGCTTTCAAGAAAACGATGTTTAACAAATCTTGAGAAGTATGTGTGCTTAAATGAAGCACGACTGGTACTTTAGCTATATGAAAATGAAATGTTTTACAACAACTCAATATATCTAATAAATCAATATTTAATGTCTTAAAACCAACAGTTTCCTCGTCAGCTGTGAAATAAGTGAAATTGAAACAAATAATAGCTTTGTTGTACTTACACTTGAAAACAGCTGCGTCTCTGTCCTCTGCCATGTTCGTAAATGACGATTCCTCCCCGTTGCCTCATGGGAAATTAAAATCCATCGGATGCACACTTCAGAATCTGGGCGGAAGCAGTAGGCCATCTGGGGATTTCTCGCCTACTGTTTTATAAATACGGAGGTTTCGGACATACTACTCTTTTCTCGTACTGTTTTCTCCTTCTAAATAGTAGGCAAGCAGGCATATTCGGATGCAATATTAGTATACGCACATCTGAATCTCGCGAGAATTAGTACATCACCAGGTATTTCTCGCCTACTATTTTATGAATACTGAGGATTCGGACATACTATTTGTTCGCCTACTGCTTTTCCCCTACTATATAGTAGAGAAGTATGCGGTTTCGGATGCAGCCAAGGAGTTTCACAAAACCGAAGACTTTACTTACAATTAGGGTATACAGCGAACGTAGGAACACACGGAATGACTTTGAACAACCGACAGGAAACGTGTCAGAGCACACTATAAATAGACAGAACTAACTAGACACACCTGGAATATAATCAAGACACACAGCTGGGACTAACTGAACTAATAATGAATAGGAAACAGGAAGGAATATATATGGGCACAAGAGGAAGGGAGACACAAGACATGGGACACAGGTCTGACACAGACAGAATCGGATTGTATGAAAATTTTATCTCCATTCATTGTAATGGTTCACAGATTGAATCGTACCATTTAATGTGAATTACAACAAGAAAAGAAAGCCAATATTGACATATGAGATAACTAATACATGCCAAGTGCATTTCAGTTATGAATATGGCACATTTTCATCCCCTTTTAAATTCAAAATGTGGGTTTGTTATCAGGAAAGATTTACTGAAAGACATTTGAGCTTGTGAAGAACATTCAAAGAAATTTTACAAGTGATAACAACTGAAGAAAATATGAGTGATTTAAATAAAGGTACATCTAAAAAAATATATATATAAAATTATATCACTATATATAAATTATATAGTGAAAAGTTAATTTTTCTTGTAACTTATTTAAAAAAGTGAAACTTTCATATATTTAAGATTTATTCAATTTTAAGTAAAACACTTCAAAAGTTGTTCTGTTTTAATTTGAATGATTAGAGCTTACAGCTCATGAAAGTCAAACATCAGTATCTTAAAATATTACAATATTTACATTTGAGTTTCAATAAATGACCATCATTACAATACAAATTGAGGATATCTCTTCTTTGAAACCACAATAATGGGGAACACTGCTGACTTGGCAATGATCCAGAAGACGATCATTGACACCCTCCACAAAGAGGGTAAGTAACAGAGGGTCATTACTGAAAGGGGGGCTGTTCACAGAGTGCTGTTTCAAAGCATATTAAATGCAAAGTTGACTGGAAGGAAGAAATTGGGTAGGATAATGAGCACAAGCAACAGGGATGACCGCAAGCTTGAGAATACTGTCAAGCAAAGCCGATTGAAACACTTGGGAGAGCTTCACGAGGACTGAACTGAAGCAGGAGTCAGTGCATCAAGAGTCACCACGCTCAGACATCTTCAGGAAAAGGGCTACCAAGCCACTTCTGAACCAGAGACTACGTCAGAAGCATCTTACCTGGGCTATGGGAAAAAGAACTGGACTGTTGCTCAGTGGTCCAAAGTCCTCTTTTCAGATGAAAGTAAATTTTGCATTTCATTTGGAAATCAAGGTCCCAGAGTCTAGAGGAAGAGTGGAGAGGCACAGAATCCATGTTGCTTGAAGTCCAGTGTTAAGTTTCCACAGTCAGTGATGATTTGGGCTGCCATGTCATCTGCTGGTGTTGGTCCATTTTGTTTTCTGAATTCAAAAGTCAACACAGCCATCTACCAAGACATTTTAGAGCACTTCATGCTTCCTTCTGCTGACAAGCTTTATGGAGATGCTGATTTAATTTTCCAGCAGGACTTGGCACCTGCCCACACTGCCAAAGGAACCAAAAGCTGGTTCAATGATCATGGTGTTACTGTGCTTGATTGACCAGCAAACTCGCCTGACCTGAACCCCATAGATAATCTGTGAGATATTCTCAAGAGGAAGATGAGAAACACCAGACCAACAATTCAGATGAGCTGAAGGCTGCTATCAAAGCAACCTGGGCTTCATTACACCCGAGCAGTGCCACAGGCTGATTGCCTCCATGCCACTCCACATTGATGCAGTAATTCATGCAAAAGGTTTCTATGCACTCAATACCAAGTATTGAGTGCATAGAAATATACTTTTCAGAAGCCTCACATTTCTGTTTAAAATATCATTTGTTTTAACTTATGTAATATTCTAATTTTCTGAGACACTGAATTTTGGGTTTTCATTATCTGTAAGCCATAATCATCAAAATTTCAAGAATTAAAGGCTTGAAATATTTCACTCTATGTGTAATTAATCTATATAATATATAGGTTTCACCTTCTGAAATGAGGGACAAAAATATTGACCTTTTTCATGATATTATATTTTTAGATGTACTTGTATATGTAGTAGGTATAATGAGGCCAAAGGTAAATATAGCTGTTTGTAACTCTTTATAGTCTAGCTTCTATACTCAGATTTTAAGCTTCTATACTCTCTATTATGTTTTTGTTTTTTGGTTTGGTGATGACGCATTGTTTTGAGCAAGATGTACAATATAATAATAGATAAAGTGTGTTTAAAATAAAATGTATGTATGAACATGTCTCCTAGCTAGAGCATGGAACTCATAAGGTCAAGGTCCTGGATCTAATATTTAAAGAACACATAGCTTAATTGCATGTGCTTTCATTTGGGTAACAGCATCTGCCAAATTTGCAACCATTAATGTAATTAAATTAGTGACAACAAAAACTGTAACCATTTGTTGTTTGTCTACAATTTCAGTTGTAACTAATCGACTGCCATCAAAAACCTTCAAACATCCCCTGAATCAGAGATAGTAAACACCTTATCTTTCCTGAGACGTCACAGGTCTTTTATACCAGTGGTGTAGCAGAAGAATAACATGAGGGCATGTCGCATTCATATAACTTCCTCGTGCAGCCGCAGGTTGCATGATGAGAATACTGGACTGGAAAGCACCAAATATCATACATGCAGACTTCAACTCAATCCAACAGGTAGGACCAACCACATCACACAAGCAATAAAAGTTATTTCTTCCTATATAGGTGCACTTGAGACATGCCTGGATTAAGCAAACAAATGATACTGTGCATTTCTTTTTCATCTTACATGGGAAATGTAGGTAAAAATATAAATGTTTTTATTGTTGTTGTACTTAAATTTGATGAATTGCATTTAACAATGTTTTATTAACAGTTAAAAAGCTTTAAAATCATGTCTTTTCAAAGTCAAATCATTATTGTATCATGTCTACCTTATGTGGTGGAAGAATAAACTAAATGCATTGTCTCCTGGAGCCACATAATGATTGCAGGACGACTGTTTAAATTAAAACATAATATCTTAGTGGCCGAGTTTGCAAACATTTCTTATTTCACAGCAGGAAATAAAATGAGTCGCGCCAAAAAGAGCAATATGTTTTTTTTTTAGATTTGCATATTTGTGAAACCAGAGTTCCTTTATTTGTGTATGTCAAATGATACTGTGCATTACTTTTTCATCTTACATGGGAAATGTAGGTAAAAATATAAATGTTGTTGTACTTGAATTTGACAAATGTGTTTCGGTGTTTCGGACATGTGCTTGAGGTTTTACAGCACACCCAGCTTTACATGAGACACTGGATCTAAAGTCCAAAATGTTATAGACATTTTAAAATCACAATCAAATTGAAATGCTAGGTTAGCAGATCCATTCAATGGGGAAATCAATTCAAAATATAAGATACGAGCACACAAAGGTTTGGGGGAGAAAACTATGCAAACCCACAACTGTCACGCAAACACTTCCTCCTTGCTTGCACAGGAAGGGAGTTTGCAAATGAGTTTCGGTTTTAACATATAAGCTATATCATTTCAAATAAATGTAATTTATACATATAAAGTAATTTATTTATTTTTATAGAAAAAAAAAAGATTTGCCCATTTTCTTTAGAGTAAGTGGCAGTTGCTTTGATATTTTTATTATACAATGCAATAAAAAACATTAATGTGTCCCTGAAGTATCTAAATTATTTCTGGGGCAATTGCATCTATATGAAATGACCAAAACTGCAGCTATTACTCAGCATAGATTTTAAAGTTGTTTTCATTTCCTTCCACAGTGATTCTCTACAGTCTACAGTAAATGAAATCGCAGTGTCACCATGACTACTGTGAACACGTCACTTGAAGTGGTGAACTGCCCCGGTTCCACTAACATGACTGTATCAACTATAAACCAGCTCTACACATACTTTTACCTGATTATATTCATCCCAGGTCTGCTGTGCAACACCCTGGCTCTTTGGGTGCTCTGTCGATTCATACGGTCAGCATTTCACCATTAATACTATCGAAGCATATGTGTAGCAAACTTCAACTTGAAATGTAATATGCACAATGGCAATGCAATATGTAAAATGGCTAAATACATTTCTGTATTTAAATTTTAATTTCCCATACATACAGGTATGTGCAGCATTTAGTGCAAAATGAAAATGAAATTATTTAAATATGCCATTTTCTACACTTGTTTTAATATGCAAATTAAAACATATTTTAAAGCTTTATAAGTTGCAAGATGAAAATGTATTACCCAAATTGATTAGATATGTTTAACATGTCCAAGCAAAAACTGTAGCAAAATTATAATTTAAATGCTGTTTTTCCTGGGGGGGGTTCATCATGATACCACGTGATAATTGTAGCAAAATGCAGTGAGAATGTCAAAATGCATTCTGAGCCAAATGTGCAGCAAAAGGGTAGCAACATGACGATTTAAATGTCTTTTATTTTTCTTAAATGCATTGACAGTTACATATATGACGTTTCTAGTCACTCTGGTCAGAGGTGGCGTATTTCGACAGATATAAAACATAAGTTGACAAGCTTGAATGCTGATAACATAAAAAGTCACTGTGTCATTCCTGTTAAATCAGTAGTATGCTTAACAAGAGAGCTTAATTCTGTTCACTGTAACTATTTTAGTACCGATTAACATTTCAGGAGCGTCTGGTTTTCTTAGATGTATTTCATGAGGCCTGTTTAGAGATGGAGGTTTCTTCTAACGCTTACGGATTCTCTTCAATTCACAGCAAAAAGACGAAAGCCATCATCTTCATGATTAACCTGACCATAGCTGACCTGGCTCACGTGCTGTCGCTGCCGCTTCGAATTCACTACTACATCAGACAAGACTGGCCATTCGGCAGCACACTATGCATGCTGTGTTTTTACCTGAAGTACCTTAACATGTACGCTGGCATCGTATTTCTGGTGTGCATCAGCATCCAGCGCTGCGTGTTCCTCCTGCGGCCGTTCTGCGCCAAGCAATGGAAGTCGCGCTATGATGTCTGCATCAGCGCCGTGGTCTGGGTCGTGGTGGGGCTCTGCTGCTCGCCCTTCATCTTAATGAGGAGCAACTCAAGCACTGCAAACAGCAGCTGCTTCAAAGACCTACCCATGCGCACGCTAAATGTACTCTCAGCCGTTTCCATGATGGTTGCTGCTGAGCTCTTGGGATTTCTCGGTCCGTTAATTATCATTGGTTTCTGTACTTACTTAATCGTGAAATCCTTGCGACAGCGGAATCAAAAGCAGCAGTCCACATGTAGCACGCAAAAGGCCTTGCGCATGGTCAGGGTGTGCACAGGGGTTTTCCTGTTCTGTTTCGTCCCCTACCATATCAACTTCCTGCTGTACCTGATGGTGACTCAAAACTTTATCACAAACTGTGCAGCGAGACAGGCCATCCTACAGTTTCACCCCATCTCTCTCTGCATAGCAAGCCTCAACTGCTGCCTCAACCCTCTCATCTACTACTTTCTGACCACCGAGTTCAAGCAGCAGCTTTCCCAGCATGGCAGCTCTGTGCTCCGGGGCCGTCTGATGAGCACCGAGAGCACATCTTCTTATAGGGAATGATCAGGGACCCCAAATATTTTCAACATTGAAGCAGTTTATTTGACTTCAGTGTAAAAACATGTACATTTACTGTAAAAGCATGCCTTCAGACCATGTACAAACTAAATTATATGCATTAAGTGCTATACATTGCATGAACAAAAAGATTTAAAGCTTACAAACTTAAATGTTATGTCCAGCAAGTATTGTTTTGAACAAAATCACAGCTTTTCACGGCATGGGTGAAGTATTTGAAGTTTATCAATGACAGCCATCAAAGACAGACTAATTTAAAAGGAAGAAAAATAAACTTATAACTGACTGCATGACAGAGATATTTTTGTGTAACGCAGATGCAGGATGAGCTGATAGTGTCTCTCTCAGACCGATAGGAGTGAAAATGCAAAACTCAACTGAGCTTTAGTTGAACTGACTGGGCCAACTAGGAATTTAAGCATTCAATGTGAATTTACCTGAGAATATTTTTAATTAAGGAAATCTATTCAATGATTGGTCTATGCCGTCATCCAAAATCCCGTTTGTGGCACAGAAGTGTCGTGAATCATGTCTAAGACTGACACGTAAGATTTAGTCCTACACTTTACTTAAATTATGACTGAGATGATTGATAACTAACTTTTAAGCTCAGCTTTAAGCCAATAATATATTTTCACTTAAGTCAATTCTTAGCAGTGTTCTTGAGAGTAATTCTTAGAGGCTTGATAAATACGAGTCCAGGTCTAGAATAGGATTAAACAGAAAAGAAATCAACACAACTGCATATTCTTAAGTCTCTGGAGATCTGAGGCTGAGACGGGACAGACACAAACTTCAAGAGCAACATAATAATTGAGATTCTGTTTTCACGCTGTTCATGTGAAATTGTTGTTTACACTTGATTTTGTATTCATGTATTATATTCAGAACAAATGAGATTGACTATTTTCAGTATGTTAATGTTTTCCATAAATGAGATGTAAGCATGTTTAATACCTTTCATTATGATTTATAATTTAATAAATCTTAAAAAAAAAAAAAATTAAAAAGCAAAAGGTTTCAACGTTTCTCCCTTATTTACACAAATAACCTGTTATGGAATTGTTGTACGTATCTGTTTATTAAATTAGTTTCTTGTTCAGTTCAATTCATATGGACAAAAATAACAGAGCAGTCACAAAACATTTCCATTTGTGTTCCATTAAGGAAAAAAGCAGTGGTGGTCAGTAACAAAGTAAAACTACGTTACTGTACTTAAGTACATTTTCAAGTATCTGTACTTTACTGGAGTAGTTTTATTTTGAGTAACTTTTACTTTTACTTCACTACATTCCAAAGCATAAGATCGTTTTTTACTTCACTACATTTCATAAAACATATCGTTACTCCTTATAATACATCACGTGCTCCGAGACGCAGAAGCGGTGTCTGATTCATGAACAAACTGATTCTTTTCAATGAACCTGTTCAATCGGTTCACAAATCGCAACAAACGATTCATAGACAATTGCAATGATCCGATTGCAGCTGTTCTAGAGTCAAAACTCACTGATTCAAATGATCCGTTTAGAGCGAGTCTCCTTCAGTGAACTGAACTCACAAGTAAAGAACCGGAGATCTTGTGAGATCTTGTGAGCGCTACTGATGCTGTGAAAATTAAGTTACTAATGTCGAATTTTAGGATTAATTATTGTAACTGAGAATAATATTTAGGTCAAAACTGTCAGTTGTTTGTGAACTAAATATGCTGTAAAGGGTGATCTATTTAAGCCCACTGAAATGCTTGAATGCAGACAGATCAACATCAGTGTCTCTAACGTTAAGTTTTAGGTCAAAAACAAAACATTAAAATATTAAATAAAATAACTCATGCACGCTTCATATTCCCCGCTGCTGTAACGTTAGCAGTTTTATTAAAATGCTATGCATTTAGACCTATGTGACGCCTGTTTTTATATTGTTTATCAACAGTATATTTTTATATTGTTTAGATCAACTAGCCGAGTAGACAGATATGAATGTTTATTCATAACCATACTGAAAATAAGTAAATATTGTTAGCTGATGCTAACTGTCTAGCTAACAAGCTTGTTGGTGCTAAGTTGAGGACATTTTTAGATATAAAGTCCAAATATCTTTATTCAGCCACCTAGATAGATTCCATCTGAGGGAAAAGAAAGGATGTGATGTTCAGAACATAGTAACTACAGTAATTATCAGAGTGGGAAGTGATGCCCTCTGGGGCATTGGGCCAGGGGGTTTACACCACAGACAAGGTTTGAGAAGAAAAAATCATTATGAAAATATAATTAGATTTTCCTTAAAATGTTCTTCTAATTTCAGGCCTAATTCTCATGTCATATATAACTGACGTTCTGCAAAACAACAAGTTCTAAAACACTTTTTCTTCCTGTTGAAAATTAGATGGTGAAATCTGTTTTCTCTCAGGTACATGGCAGTGTAAGCTTCACAGTGAACATTACTACATCACTTTACCACTCACTCAAACTGCACATCACCCATGGACTACATCTCCCATCATGCACTGCACTCACACATTCCTCCACCATTACACCAATCACATGTCACCATTCACTCATCACCCTGATTGCCTCACCACACCTGCACCTCATTCACTCACTCACATAAAAGCAGCACACAAACACTCACTCACTGCGAAGTCTTGTTTTGCCCGCTGACATTCTGAGCGTGATTCTTCCTGCCATCTCTGTGTTTGACCCCGGACTGCCCGACCTTGGAACTCTGAACCTGTGCCTGTGACCTCGACCTGCCTGGTATTGTTTACGTCTCTGCTCTGCCTCTGATATTCCTGTTTTTGCCTGCTGACCATTGCGTTTGTTTCTGCCTCTGCTCATTAAACATCTTGCTGCAAGTGAATCCACTCGCCTCAGACCAGTCATTACAGAAGACTCGAGGATTCAGCAGCTTTCCAAGGAACCCTGGCCAGGTATGGATCCATTCGACCAGCTGCTCGACCTGAGACAGGGGAGTTCATCGATTGGAGTACATCATTAAATTCTGTGAGATAGCCTACAACGGATGAGGCCATGTTAAGGACGTTTTGGAGTAAACGAGCCTATTAAATCATGCTTACCTGCCGGAAATTTAATTGTAGTCTAAAGGACTTTTTGACTACGCATTGCTGCTGGCTCTTCCTTCACTGTGGGTGTCGCAGATCTCCAGAGCCGCTCCGTCCAGGAGCTCGCAGAGTCAGGAGCTCGCAGAGTCGCTCCAGAGCCGCTCCGTCCCAGGAGCTGCAGAGTCCTCCAGAGCCCGCTCCGTCCCAGGAGCTCGAGAGTCCGCTCAGAGCCCCCAGGAGCTCGCAGAGTCCGCTCAGGTCCCAGGAGTTGCAGAGTCCGCTCCGTCCCAGGAGCTCGAGTCCGCCCAGAGCCTCCCAGAGAGCCGTCCAGGAGCTCGCAGAGTCGCCCAGAGCCCGCGTCCCAGGAGCTGAGAGTCCCAGAGCCGCTGTCCCAGGAGCTCAGAGTCCGCTCCAGAGCCGCTCCGATCCAGGAGCTCACAGAGTCCGCCCAGAGGCCGCTCCGATCCAGGAGCTCACAGTCTGGCACTCCGGGTCCCCTCCTAGTTCCGTCCGGTTCCCCAGAGCCCCTGCTGGTCCTTTCCGGCTCTTCTTCGCCTCCGCTGGTCCCGCCCAGCTCTTCGCCGTCCCGCCCGGTCCCAGCTCTCCTTATCTCTGCTCCGCCCCTGGTGGGCGTGTCTCGTCTGCTCCGCCCTGGTGGGCGTCTGTCTCGTCTGCTCCGCCCTGGTGGGCGTCTGTCTCGTCTGCTCCGCCTGGTGGGCGCCTGACCTGCCAGAGTCACTCCACGTCTGCCGACCTGCCAGAGTCACTCCACGTCTCCGTCGACCTGCCAGAGTCACCTCACGTCTCCGCCGACCTGCCAGAGTCACCTCACGCTCCGCCGACCTGCCAGAGTCACCTCACGCCTCTCCGACCTGCCAGAGTCACCTCACGTCTCCGCCGACCTGCCAGAGTCACCTCACGTCTCCGCCGACCTGGCACAAACACTCACTCACTGCGAAGTCTTGTTTTGCCCCGGCTGACATTCTGAGCGTTATTCTTCCTGCCATCTCTGTGTTTGACCCCGGACTGCCCGACCTTGGAACTCTGAACCTGTGCCTGTGACCTCGACCCCTGCCTGGTATTGTTTACGTCTGCTCTGCCTCTGATATTCCTGTTTTTGCCTGTTGACCATTGCCCGCTTTGTTTCTGCCTCTGCTCATTAAACATCTTGCTGCAAGTGAATCCACTCGCCTCAGACCAGTCATTACAAACGTAGTCCATATCAACAAAATATATATCTTGACTCTATATAGTGGTTATTTTGGGCAGTAGGATTATACAAATATGTGCTAATATAAAATTAAATAAAGTAGTCTATATAAAATTGCAAAATAAATCTGTCTATCATTATTTTTTTACTTAAGTACTGGAAAAGAGTAATGCTTTAGAACAGGGATAGGCAACCTCGGTCCGGTGTTTGATTGGGGTTGGAGCTAAAACTCTGCAGGACAACCCTGGCAGGATGTTGCCTATCCCTGCTTTAGAATGGTGTAAGACTGTGTGTCTGCCCCCTCTAGAGGACAAAAGGCCCGCCTGGAATACAAAAACTCCTCTTGCATATGCAACAGCAACACCCAGGACGCACACTGGGTGATCCACACTGTACCGACGGTCTCATCATTTCCCCTCCTCATCACCTAAAACCCACTGAAACCCATGCAATGTGTACAAAAAGTAACCATACATGTTTGATATCTTTTGAAATGTCTCAGTGCGCCTGGTAAATGGTCTCATTCTCCCAATCATAAGGAAAAGCTAAAGAAGTTCTAAAGTATGAGAAAATATAGTACACAACAAGGTGTTTCCCCTGATCTTCTATTCAAAACACCTCCTGTATGTAAATAAGCATTCTCTGCCACAGGATCTCAAGAAGCCATTTGGTTGCAAATTCTAAAGTCTAATCATAATAAAGATACCACCATTTGGTGGGTTGAATATCTGGATATAGAAAGGGACACAAAGAGTCTGTGGTTTGACTGCAGTCACTTGTGTGTAGTTTTCATTATGGTATGGTTAACTGATGATTCTATTCTTGTAACATTGGAACTTTGAATTATTGCTTCGATTACCTGGTCAATAAATTGTAACATTTGATTCTATTCTAACTGCCTAAAGATTGCTTTCTTCCTATTAGATTAGTGTGTCAGTTTAGCGTGTGTCAGCTGTGGCTATCGGCATCTTTTAAGCAAGAATTCCATTTAGGGACAGACGCCGTGATCAGACCGGTACGCCTATACCTCTGACTTTTGATTTAATGTTACTTTAAACAGATTTGACCAACCCAAAGCTATTACGTATTTGATCTGCTAACATATCTGATAGTGGCCAAAACCCTTTACTGAAGTAAACATTGAACTAAAGTTCTGAGGCTCCAAGAGGTTATTCGATGTTCTGATTGTACGTGTGAATTGCAAATCTTAGATACATAACCATAATTTACCTCTGACTGATGACCGGGCCTGACGATTGTGTCCGTGAGACCTGTGAAAACAGGGCCTCTGAGCGATATAGCTTCCCTACATCTGAGCGGGTAAAGTATTAAAAAGAGCTGACAGTGGTGACCCCGACTGTAAGGCCCGGCTGCGTTCGACCCAATGACGGCAGTCGTCAGCAGGTGAAGGGCTTTATGTATTACAGTCTTTCCTTTTCACGACACAACAAGAACATTAAATGGAACACTTTCTTATATATTTTGTCTCGTTATTTCATCTGACTCCATAAATGAAAAGGTTTTAATGATATCTGTGCATCATTAAAATATGAACGAATGATTGATTATTCTTATCAGCTCTTTTAATACTTTACCCGCTCAGATGTGAAACTATATCGCTCAGAGGCCCTGTTTTCCACAGGTCTCACGGACACAATCTCGTCAGGCCGGTCATCAGTCAGAGGTAAATTATGGTTATGTATCTAAGATTTGCCGTGAATTCACACGTACACAATCAGAGACATCGAATAACCCCTTGGAGCCCTCAGAACTTGAGTTCAATCGTTATCAGTAAAGGGTTTTGGCCACTATCAGATATGTTAGCAGATCAAATGTACTACACTAATAGCTTTGGGTTGGTCAAATCTTTGTTTAAAGTAACATTAAATCAAAAGTCAGAGGTATGCGCATTCGAGTTTAGTCTGATCCAGACGGCACCGTCCTAAATGGAATTAACCCGCCCCTGCATCCAAGTACACTTAAAAGATGCGGATATGCCGTCGCTAAAACTGACGAGGGCTTATGGAAATATACGAATCCGCTAATCTAATAGAGAGAAAGCAATCTTTAGAGGCAATTAGAATAGAATCAAATGTTACAATTTATTGACCAGGTAATCGAAGCAATAATTCAAAACTCCAATGTTACAAGAATAGAATCATCAGTTAACCATACCTGGCAATGAAAAACTACACACAAGTGACTTGTGTGGGCAGTCAAACCTATAGACTCCCAGAACTTTGTGTCCCCTTTCCTTACATACCCAGATAATTCAATAACCCACCAAATGGTGGTATCTTTGTTATTATGATTAGACTTTAGAATTTGCAACCAAATGGCTTCTTGAGATCCTGTGGCAGAGAATGCTTATTTACATACAGGAGGTGATCTGAATAGGAGATCAGGGGGAGGGCACACCCCTAAGCTGTACACTATACTTCTCAGATTTTAGAACTTCTTTTAGCTTTTCCTTATGATTGGGAGAATGAGACCATTTTACCAGGCGCACTGAGACATTTCAAAAGATATCAAACATGTATGGTTACTTTTTTGTACACATTACATTGCATGGGTTTTCAGTGGGTTTTAGGTGATGAGGGGAGGGGGAAATGATGAGACCGTCAGTACAGGGTGTGGATCACCCAGTGCGCCCTGGGTGTTGCTGTTGCATATGCAAGAGATAGTTTTTTGTGATTCCAGGCGGGCCTTTGTCCTCTAGAGGGGAGGAGGGCAGACACACGGCACCAGTCTTACACATGCATTGTCATTTTGGAGTGAACTACCCATATCTCAGAGCTTCAAACTTACAAATACTTTAACCCAGTGATACTCAAATCTGCCTCGCGAGATCCCCTTTCCTGCAGTTTAGCTCTAACCCTAATCAAACACACCAGAGCATGCTAATCAATGTCTTCAGGATCATTATAAAATCACAGGAAAGTGAGTTTGATCAGGGTATGGAGCTAAACTCTGCAGGAAAGTGGATCTTGCAAGCCAGATTTGATTATCACTGCTTTAACCTAATCTTTAACTTAAACTGCAGTCATTGATTTTTATACACTGTACTGCATGTTATGTCATATGTACACACATGTTTGTGTGAGTGACTCAATAGGGTAGAGTGGGGAAAAACGCCCCTCTACTGTTTTTCCAAAAATAACCACTAGAGTCAAGATAAATTGTTGTTGTATTTTTGGGCTATGTTGACATGTGATATAGAAGTATTCATTATGAAGCTCACACTGGTGATGTTTCTGAGAGAAAATGGCTTTCACAGTAAGTGATCTAATTTTCAGCAGTAAGAAAAAAAAGTGTTTAAAAATTGTAAAGTATAGTTTTGTAGACCTTTGCAGTTATATATTTTTCATTCTTGATTTATAAATTGTCACTAACACTATGATAACTATTCTGGACACATTTAAATTAGTTTCACAGAATAATTTACCCTGTCCTTAAAGGGAGGGAGGGGAGGGGGGATGGGGTTCTACCCTACGTCTTGTGAAATGTATATTTTATGTTGTTTCTCTTTTTTATATTTTTAAATTAAACCCACCCTTCTGTAGCTAAACGTCTCAAGGGGGATTAGTAAACATTGACTTATGATAATTTGTTCAGTTGCTTATCCAATCAGTTTTAAAACGATCATGAATTGCATGTTTACACATAAGAGGTTACTCTACAATAATATGGAATAACATACAATAACATGAAATCAATATTGTATGATTTAATGTACACACTCTTCCATGTCAAATGTGTTGTTAGATCTGAACTACCGAAAACTCCTGAAAACTTTCTACTCAGGGGCCATAGAAAGTGTTCTGACTCAGTGCATCTCAGTGTGGTATAATAATGCCACAAACCAGGACTGCAAAGCTCTACAGAGAGTCGTGCGCTTAGCTGAGCGCATCTCAGGGTCTGCTCTCCCCTCTCTGCAGGCCATCTACATCAAACGCTGCAAAAGCAGAGCTGCTAAAATCCTCAAAGATTCAACTCACCGTAACCATCTTTTCTGTTTACTGCCATCTGGCAGGCGCTTCAGGAGCATGATGGCAAAGACTGAAAGACTGAGGAAGAGCTTCTTCCCTCAGGCCATCAGGCTCCTAAACTCAAACTAAGCCTCATAAACACTAACTGTATATATTCTCTCTGTAGTCACATTCTCATCATTGCTGCTCTATGTACAATACCCTGAACAACCGTCTGCACATCCCTCTTATTCACATTACTATTTATTAAGTCCCAGTACATGCTTTTCTTTTTTTTGCACATCTTGTTGTTTTTTGCACATCTTTTTGCACATCTTATTGTCTTTTGCACATCTTATTGTTTTGCACATCTTATTGTTTTGCACTTTTTTATTTCATTGCACATTTTACTCTTATTTCTCCTTTTCTTACCATATGTATGCCCTCGTGTTATGTTACTTTATATAATTTGTATTCTTATTATTTTGCACTGTCCACTGAGCGGACCTGATTCGATTACATTTCACTTCTAATTATACCCTGTATAACTATTATGTGACAAATAAAGAAACCTTGAACCCTTGAACCTTGAACCTGAAGTTGCGTTTTGTCCTTACATCTGGGAAAAAGAGTATGCATGACTGAGTTAGAACCTATCGGCCTGAACCATCTAGAGATTCATGGCAGAATTTTGTATTTACACTGATATTGTAAATATCACTTAACTCATGATATAATATTTTAGCCATATCACACACTTTCATTCATTGACCTGAACTACTCAAAGGGCTCAAAGCTTTTCCCTGCTTAAGCCAGAACTCTTGATTGTAGCTTGATTGCTACATATGAAGTAAAACACTTCATTACCATATGGACAAATAAATGTAAACATAAAGGTGGAAATAAATAAAAGTTTAAATAAATGAAAAAAGTGGCAAAATACAATCATACATAAGGACATATAAGCAGAAATACAAATTGCATAAGTAGAAATACAATTTTTGTTGTTTTAGTTAGTGTTAGGCTAACATTTCTTTGTAAACTTAAAAAACAAGTTAATTTAATCTCTTTGTTTGTTTGGAAGCTTTGATATGATTGCAAGTTTCAGAACTCAGAAGCAGAAACCAAACTACAAAAACAAAACCCAAAACCAACATGACATATACAGTACTACCCGACTCAGTAATATTTGTTTGTGTTTACAGTTTTTTTCAATCGCTAACAAGCGCTTACCCATACTTCAGATACTTTTTCTAAACTCTTAACACAGACTCACACCTACAAAACACAATTGGCCAAATGGATAATTTTCTTCTCAAAAATACATTTTGTTAAATATATACTAACTCTTCATTTCAAAATAGAACACATCTTTCTCTGCACACACTAACTTTACCAAAACACTGGAAATCTGACTCAAAATGAAGTTATTCTGTCAAAGAATAACACTTGTTTTCACTTCACAAGGTACATGCAGTCAATCAAAGTACTCCAGGTTTCTGAAGGATTACAAATTGTATTTTAATGTTTAATTTAAATTCACTTCCTGATTAAGAAGTGTCAGGCAAATTCAGGTGCTTTAGATCGCTTCCTGACCATTTGAGCTTGAGACAGCTGGGCCTTTTGTCTCTATGATAATGGTAAGATCAATGAGTCAGACTACTGAGAGATTCTACCTTTGTTCTGCAAATGGCTTTGTCCTGGCCAGACGTGGATTCGTTAGGTTTATTGAACCACGTGAAGTTTCCCGTAACCAACTAACGCCTCCCTCAGATGCTTGCTTTATTTGATGTTTTGTCTCAACCTCCAAAAAGTCCCTCCTCCAATTCTGCCTATAAGATACATGTAAGATTGCTTAAGAGAGAGATTTCGATGACTACAGTTCACAACAGCTTGTGTTCTCAATAAAAGAATCCTGCTGATCCAATCCGAAGTCTCCTGGTCTTCTCTTCTGAGTTTTCTACACTTTAGAAGAACCGAGTTTACAACAGATGGTGCCGTGAACCCAGATAGAGTTCCAGCTTCCTCACCTGAAAAACTTCAAGCTCAAACAAAGATCTGCATCTTTTGGAATCCAGCGAAACTTCAAGCTGAACAAGGATTCCCAGACTGAATTTTTCTCTCAACCAAGGGTTGTGGTGAGTGCTGTCTCTAATCCAAAAGAACCTAAGACCAGTGTATCCTCTGTGCCGTCAGAGAAGAGTTAACATACATCTGTAGGGTTTGTTTAACTAAATGTATCCTCTGTTTCAGGCAGGGAAGAGTTTATCCTCTGTTCTTGTAGGCAGGGAAGTTTATCCTCTGTTTCAGGCAGGGAAGAGTTTATCCTCTAAAGTTTTTTTATTTTAGAGATGAAAGTATCCTCTGTTCTTGTAGGCAGGGAAGTTAAGTGTGAAGTGTTGGTAATTTGGAAAGTTAACAATAGTTAAGCTTTTTTTTTTATTTAACAAGTGTACCCTCTGTTGATCAGAGAAGTGTTTGTTTTGTTTGTGTGGTACAGAAGAAACTTACAAAATGGTTAGAAGGAATGCTAGGCTGATTCCAACCACAGAAAAGAGTGGTCTTGCGACTCCTTTGTGGTCAGATAGTGAATTCAAAATGCTGTTAGGGGAACAAATGGACCTAATAGTCACTGAAAAAGTTAGACTAGAACTAACGCAGAAATATGAGATTCATCCAGACAAGACTTGGTCAGTAGATGAGTGTAAAAAGGTACTAGGAGCAAGTATTCGTAAGAACAATGTGAAAGGCATTATCTGTTGTCACAGGGAATTCAGTGTAACGCTAGCAACACAACAGTCTCAGCGTAACACAGAGCTAGAGAAACAGAACAATGAACTCCGTGCGAGAGTATCCACTTTGACTAAGAAATTGAACCTCAAGAAAGCTGCAGCAAAAACTGATGTGGAAGTAAGTCAGCCTGATAACATTTACCCTGATTTACAAGCGTTCTTTGAAACAGATGTAGCTCTCCAATCAGTAACTGGTGTGCCTGTAAATTCCGTCCAGGTGTGTGGGGCTAGGAGAAGATCTCAGGGGATTGAGGAAACTGATAGTGTTCCTCTCAATTCTTCTGTTGTGCAAATACAAACTGCTGCCAAAGCTTTATGTCCTAAAGATATAGAGAGACTATCTCAGAGTTTACCGTCAGCACGCACACATTTTTCTGAATTTAGAAGAACATTGATCAGTAAAATGCGTCTTTATGACATGTCGTTGGCAGAAGTCACGCAGCTGATGTCACAAATACTAACTGAATCTGAATTCAACAGTTTTGAATCTGCTGTCACTTCTGAACTGCGAAATGCCAGTAAGGGTGATTTAAGAGAAGGTATTTTGAAAATCCTAAAGAATATCTTAGGTTGGTAAGTAGATTGAAAATAGATTGGTCTAGAATTACTACCTGTGTGCAAAGGAAAGAAGAAACTGTGAGTGAATATACTGAGAGATTTTGTCAGTCAGCTGTAATCTACAGTGGAATTGTTGATGACCCTGAAAGTGTGCTAGATGACAAGGGACCCCTGGTTCGTATCTGGTCAGATGGCCTTGTAGCCGAATACAGAAAAGCTTTACCATTCTTAGATCTAACTTGGTCTAACAGAACTCTCAGAAGTAACCTAGACAGGTTAGCTACATGGGAAAGAGATGCTGATGTCAAGGCAAAAGTAAGAGTAGCAGCAGCTACGTTTAACACAACGAAACAAGACAATAGATGGTCTAAAAGAGAAAGCAAATGCAAATACTGTGAAAAATTAGGACATTGGGAGAAAGAGTGTAGGAAGAAGTTACAAGATAGTAAAAGAAATGCTATGCATAATTCTGCTCCTTCTCAGCCTGCACACAACCCTGAAGTAGTTCCCAGTGACCACTGAAATTATAGGACAGTTAGTTCAGGCTCTTCTAAGAGCACAACAAGACCAGGAAAAACTAATTATTGGGGCTGTGAGTAGCTACCTTTCCCTGTAATCCAACACAATGACCAACACATTTTTGTGAAAGGTAGCATAAAAGAGAAGTTAGCAACTCACAGCCCGAATATTGTTATACAGTGTGCACCAGTCACGAACCCATCCTCATGTATGATGTCTGCAATGACTGAATTTGTGTTAGAGGATGAAGGCGAAATGACTCATGATTGTGTTACGCTTACATATGCAGCGACAAGTGAAATAGCAGAAACTCCCATAGAGAACGAGAATTGGAGTTGTTTGTTGATGGTTCAGCTCAAGTTATTGAAGGTAACAGACGAGCAGGATATGCAGTAACTTCCACCACTGAAGTAGTTGCTTCAGATAGTCTTCCAGATCATTTTCAGCTCAAGCTGCAGAACTAGTAGCCTTAACTAGAGCATGCACTAGTTTCAGGATCGGTTGCAAATATCTACACAGATTGCATTGACTCAGATCAAGGTACCCACTTCACAGGACAGGTAGTCAAGGAAGTGTCTAGAATTGTTCCTCCCCCTGCAGGGATAGGATAGGGCAGACACAAGAACCAGTGAGGAGCCCAGGGAAGAACCGAAAGCAACAGGCTTCGGGGGCCAACCCTGCGGTGAAGATTTCCTCATAGGCCTTTCCCCTCCATTAGTCCATCCTTTCCTCACTGTTCTTTAGGTGTCGCAGGAATTAAGAAATAGGGAAAGAAGGAACAACCATAGCAGACTATATTTTGAACAGAGGATACAACCCTAATGTTTGCAGACTCTACAAATACTGCTCTGTGCCGTTGTTCTCTCTTGTTTGTGTTTCTTTCTTCCTCTGTGCAGATACCATTTGATGGCTGTCCTGAGATCCATATGCACCACCCTTCTCACCTGCGGATGAAGCCACAACCTCTAGAAAACAACTAGACCCATTGCCGAGCCAACTATCACACAAGAAAGAGAAAAGAAATAATAAGAAGAAAAAAATAAAATAAAATACACAACGCAGAGACTCACATACGGGAACTTCAGTCATCCATCAACATGATCAAGATTTTCATACTATTAACCATCATGGACATCACGCAAAGTGTAGACCCCAGAAACAACATATTCGTAGAGCTGATGAATATGTCAAGAAATGCCTTGTTTGCTGGAAACGTTTGCATGCCGCACGCACCTTCAGTAGGAGCAGGAATCCCATGGGTGGCACACCTATCTCCAAATGTGATACGTGTACCTTATTCGATCATCATACCAGTGGATTATACAACAAGGATACATGTCACAACGTAACAATTCCTCCAGCTTCTTCGTGTTGCATTCCTGGACTACCATCCTGCAACCTAACTTCAGCTACTCCCATCATGACAGATCTACTCATGCCAAGGATGTTCTATTGGTGCATGGAAAATCATGCTCCAGCATCGACTACACTGGGTGAAATTCCTCGTGAACGTTGCAGCTTTGTGATTGAAAGAAGAACCGAATTCGATGTGTACGTTACTACATCAGATAAGAAAGAGGAGAATGAATTAAAAGAGTGTCTCTACGGGAACCCATCCCTACCGAAATTTTTTGCCATAAATCAGTGGTGTATGATTCCTCCACCGACTGGCACTTTGTGGTTATGTGGGACTTCTGTCTACAGCATCCTACCCAGCCAATTCAATGGCAGGTGCACCCTGGTTTATGTCCTACCAGCCATCAGAGAAAATACACACTCCACCTCAAGTTCTCCACATCTACAAAATTCAGCTTCTACCAACAAAGATGGCTGCATTCCAGGACTCACTTGTGTACAAACGTGGTGGTCAAGAACTCTTGGAGCATTAATCCCATCGTATGGTGTCATGCAGGCTCTCGATCAGGTCAGAAGCCTGTCGGATTCAGTACAGAAATTGGCCAATGATACGGTTTTGGCCCTGGGCAACATCAAGGACACTCTTGCCTCGCACAAGATGATGATCTTACAGAACAGAGTGGCCTTGGATTACATTCTTGCAACACAAGGGGGAGCCTGTACCATTATCGGTCCTGAATGCTGCACCGGTTAATGGATCCAACAGAGAACTTGAACAAAATCCAACAAGACATTCTTGGTCTTTCAGCAAAATTACACCAGATGACTGAAGATAATTCTTCATGGTTCGAAACTTGTTAGGTAAACCCTGGCTGTGGATCAAGGAAATAGCAATTCTGCTGTTGTTTCTCCTACTTATGCATACTATCTATGCATCCACAGTATCAAGTGTTTCTGTCAGCAATGACTCCCGCCTCTCACGAGGAAATGACAGTTCCAACCAGAAAAGATTATTACCCGTAAGAACTTCACGGACCCGAATTGCATGTTTTGTTTCTGTGTCAGCATGCAATTACATATAAGCAACACAGAACATGTACTATGTGCCTGTAACGATTACAAGTTACAAGAATTAACTTTTAAGTGTCTAAATTTGTATTTTGTGAGAGTTAACTCTCAAAGGGGGAATTGAAGGATTACAAATTGTATTTTAATGTTTAATTTAAATTCACTTCCTGATTAAGAAGTGTCAGGCAAATTCAGGTGCTTTAGATCGCTTCCTGACCATTTGAGCTTGAGACAGCTGGGCCTTTTGTCTCTATGATAATGGTAAGATCAATGAGTCAGACTACTGAGAGATTCTACCTTTGTTCTGCAAATGGCTTTGTCCTGGCCAGGCGTGGATTCGTTAGGGTTTATTGAACCACGGGAAGTTTCCGTAACCAACTAACGCCTCCTCAGATGCTTGCTTTATTTGATGTTTTGTCTCAACCTCCAAAAAGTCCCTCCTCCAATTCTGCCTATAAGATACATGTAAGATTGCTTAAGAGTGAGATTTGGATGACTACAGTTCACAACAGCTTGTGTTCTCAATAAAAGAATCCTGCTGATCCAATCCGAAGTCTCCTGGTCTTCTCTTCTGAGTTTTCTAAACTTTAGAAGAACCGAGTTTACAACATTTCAAAATACTGGCTATTGTTGACATTACAAAAACTGCATAGACTTTTATGTTTCAGTTTTACAGGTATTTGCATGCAAAACTTGCAATCCACCGTTTTGACACTAAATTTCTTGGTTGGGAACTGTATGTCCACATGTACAGTAATGTTCACATTCAAAAGCATTCCAGTAAAAAGCAAATACTTTTTTTATTTTCTTTACTGTTTACTACAGGAGGTACAGTAGAAACACGGTATGATAGAACAGAAACATGTTTACAGTATTGCTTACAGTGAACAAAATATCCATGAAAATCACAAGAGCATTTTGAACAAAAAAACAACAGCAAAAGCCCAGATAAAAGGAACAAAAAAAGCACAAAATTACTGTATCTAATCTCTGCGATCTTCAGGGTTAGGCCACGTTTTCATCAACATCACATCTGATGTTATCCAAGGCGATGCACCTGGGATAAAACCGTCTGGTATGTCGGATCCACCCCTGGCAATCATCAACTGTGATGTCCCTGCAGCCAGCATCCATGGCTTCAAGGAGGGACATCTGGTCATGTGGCTGATGGTCATAAACCTTCCACCTCCATGCAGAAAATAACTCCTCTATGGGGTTGAGGAAACATGAATAGGGTGGAAGGAAGAGACTTACCAGTCTTGGGTGGACTTCAAACCATGTTGTTATTGCTTGCGAATGATGGAAAGCCACATTGTCCCAGGTAATTACAAAGGTCCTCATGTTTTCACCCTCCTGATCCTGCTCTGAGGAGCTTTCCTCTTCCCCCAGAGGGTGGAAGACGTTGCATTCTTTAGAGGGACAAAAAATTCAACATATGCATTACTGTATGACCATATTGACATGTCAAGTGAGAATAGAAACAATCCATGTAAAATGCAATACTTACCTGTTGGTTTGTTGAAAGATGCGTATAATGGACGCAACCGTTGACCGCCTCAAATTGGGCTGCACTCTTTCACCAGCCTCTCTTAGTGAAAGACCGTGGTTGATTACATGGTCAATGATAGTGGCACAAATTTCTTCACTGACTACTGTTCTTGCAGCCCTTGGAATGCCACCACCACGCATTCTTACACCTCTACCTTGCCCTCTCCTTGGGCCTGCTCTTCTCCCTGGCCCTGCTCCTCTCACTGCTCCTGCTCCTCTCACTGCTCCTGCATCTCTCACTGCATCTCTCACTGGGCCTGCTCTTCTCCCTGGGCCCCTTGCTCTTACTCTTCCTCGTCCAGACATTACAATGTTTGTCTTTTTCTGTTTCTGTTTCCAAAAACATCACTCCTCAAAGTTTTACTGTATAAGTGTAAATGTAATAGAAAAAATAACCCCTGCCACTGAGTCTAAGCCAGACTGGAATCAGCTGTGGTTGGCCCAATTTACCCAACATAAATCAGCTGTGTCAATTATTCAATGGTTTGTTTATTATCAGCTGAGATATATTTTTGATATTTATATTGTTTTTGAACTGATATCATTGCAGAAGCAGAGGTTTTTATACTGTATCTAAGGTTTGGAATATTGTTTTTGCTATTGTGGGATGTTGTGTGTTAACATTCGTAAATACTACAAAAACAATCCATAATTTTGTTGGGAGGTATAGCTTGTCCGTTAAGAAAATGTAAGCATTGTGGAAATGTGTTCACTAACTGCACATTGGGTGAAAACGACATGAAATGTGTGAATGGTATGGCCACAAAAGACCGATGCTGTGCTAATTGTGTTTAGAGTTTTGAAAATGTGACAACTGGTTGGACAAACGCTTGTTAGCGACTGAAAAAAAACTGTAATATTTTTATCATGCAAGTTGAATATACATTCTTATAGTTTGTTCTATCAAAATAAGTAGTCACAAGATCCAAGTGTAAGTGCAAATAAGAGTTTATTAATGACAGCAATGAGAGAGATGACAGCAGTTGGAAACTCCAGCCGAAATCATAAACTCTCACAACCGCAGTGAAGAGAATCTAAAACAGTGCAGGTAAATCCAGCATAGGAGCAGGAATAATCCAAACTGGCCAGACAAGGAACAGGAGATCTGACAGAGAAACAAGACAAGATTAACAAACCGACAACACACAATGCAACGCCAGCTAGATAAAGGCAGTGCAAATGAGCAGCAGCTGTGCACTCTGATTACACTGCCAGCTGCGGTAACTAGACAACGGAAATGAACACACGGATCCATGATCCGTAACAGTACCCCATTCCCTAAGAGCGCCTCCCGGTGCTCCCAGGAGAACCTACCTAGCGACTGAAATCATCAATAAGCGAATGATCCACTATGTCTCTCGCAGGCATCCAACTCCTCTCCTCAGGATTTTAACCCTCCCAGTCCACTAAGTACTGAAATCCTCGTCCCCTCCGCCTCGAGTCCAAAATACATTTTACAGAATAAGCTGGTTCCCCATCTACGAGACGCGGCGTTGGGGGACTGGGACAGGCAGATTAATGGCTGAATGGAAAACAGGCTTTAATATGGATACATGAAACACCGGATTAATTATCCTGTACACCAGAGGAAGTTTGAGGCGGACTGCCACCGGACTAATAATCTTGATGACAGTAAATGGGCCAACAAATTTGGGAGTAAATGTATTACTGACGGACCGGAGAGGAATATTCTTAGATGAAAGCCAAATTTTTTGACCAATGACGTAGAAGGGAGGCTTCAACCGGTGGCGATCGGTCTGAGCCTTGGTGCGCGCCCCCATCTGGAGCAGGGTTTGTCTAGCCCTGCTCCAGGTGCGACGGCACCTCTGAACAAAAGAGTGGGCAGAGTGGACAGTGACTTAGGACTGTCCACTGGAAAAAACAGGTGGCTGGTTCCCTAAACTACACTCAAATGGAGATAGACCCGTAGCTGAAACTGGTAACGAGTTATGTGCATACTCAACCCATGAAAACTGCTGGCTCCAAGACGAGGGGTTCTGAGAAACAAAACATCGCAGCATTTAACATTCAACAAACATTCGTTCTAAATCTTGGTTAGACGTCTTCGTCCCCCCCAACAAACGACAAAACTATCTTCAAAATTTGGAAAAAAACGATGTCCATCGGGATGCCATGTATGCAAAAAACGTGGTCAATGACAGCAACTGCTGTCTCTCTGGCAGAAAGTAATTTAGGCAGAGAGATAAAATGAGTTGCCTTCAAGAACCGGTCCACCACGGTCAAAACCACCGTGTTTCCCTGTGATGGCGGGAGACCCAAAACGAAATCAAGCGAAATGTGGGACCAGGGTTTTGAAGAAACTGACAACAGCTGAAGGAGGGGGGGGGTCGATTGGAAGACTTAGAAACAGCACAGACCGAGCAAGCCAAAACAAAAAGACGAACGTCATGAGCCATAGATGGCCACCAGAACCGTTGTTTAACAAGAAACGAGGTGCAATTAACCCCAGGATACAGGCTACCTTGGAATAATAGCCCCATGGGATAATTTCGGACCTTAAACACTCTGGCACAAACAAACAACCTGGTGGGCATCCGAGCGGGGGCGTAACCCCTTGAGAGGCCGTGCGGATCTTCGACTCAATTTCAAACCGAGACCGCAGAAATAAAAACTTTCTGTGGCACAATGGGCTCGGAAAAAGACGGGCATTCCGAATGATAAAAAATAGGGATAACGCGTTCGGTTTGATTTTTTTAGCACCCGGAAGGTAAAAAATAGAAAAATCTAAATGACCAACAAAAAAGAGCCCACCGAGCCTGCCTAGACTTTAATCTTTTGGCGGACTTGATGTATTCAAGATTTTTGTGATGAGTCCAAACAATAAAATGAACCCCCAAACCCTCCAACCAATAACACCACTCTTCCAAAGTATCCAATACCACAATTCATAATATCTGAATTATTACAGAATGGATGCAAATCAAAGCAGTCAAAGGAGCGGCTAGTTGGTGAGTGAATAAACACGAGTAAATTTTGACAAAGCCCAGAAACCTCTGCATGGCCTTGTAGGAGTCTGGGGTTGGCCAATTCAACACAGCCTGAACTTTGTCGGTATCCATGTGCACCCCCTCAGCCGAGATGATATATCCTAAAAAAGGAACAGACTACATTATTACGCATCTTTAGGTTAGGCTCCAAAAGCAGACGACATCAGCGGCAAAGGGTAAGTATTCTTCACCGTGATGTCGTTCAAGCCTCGATAGTCAATACAGGGATGGACGGAGAGAGCTGTCCTTCTTTTTCACGAAAAAGAACCCCGCACCAGCCGGAGAAGAAGAGCGACATCAATATTGATGTCTAAAAAAAATTCCCTCTGCTCCCGAGTCCACCAGAGCCTCACAGTCATAAACCAGAGAATGCAATTTCAGCTTAATAGGAAGATGAGTGGCTGAAAAAAATGATTTAGTTAGTGTAATTCCACCCATCAGTAACCTCTTACCTAGTTTCGGGTACTGGCTTTTACTGGACACTGCAGAGCGATGTGGCTGGTAGATCCACAATACAGACCCCTCTCCCTGCATCTCTGCTTCTCCTGCTGTGAAAGACGGGACCTGTCCATTTGCATAGGCTCAGGATCCGGAAGAGAAATCAACGTCTCTACAGGGATAGATGAAAAGTGAACCGGTGGAGTGACTGGCAATCCTCTAGGTGTCCGCTGGCCCCGCTGCCGTAACCTGGTATCCACCTTAATATCCAGGTCTCTTAGCTTATCCACACCAGTGGGTAAGTCCAACGAACAAGTCTCGTCCTTGATAGACTCATAGAGCCCATATAAAAACATGTCCCATTGCGCCTCAGAATTCCAACCACATTCCGCAGCTAGAGTGCGAAACTCAATAGAGTAGTCAGTTACGGTGCGATCACCTTGACGCAGCTCTGCAAGCAGTTGCGCTGCTTCTCTGACCGAGGCAGCACGATCAAAAACTTTCTTGAGCTCCTCAGAAAAAGATCGGAATGAAACACAGCAAGGAAGCCTTTGCTCCCACACAGTAGTTCCCCAGCTAGCCGCCCGTTCCGAGAGCAAAGTTATAACAAAAGCCACTTTAGTCTCCTCAGTGGAAAACGATGAATGTTGGAGGGAAATGTACAGGGAACATTTTCCAAAAATGAGTGACATAACTGGGGTTCACCAGAATAAAACGCTGGAGGTGGAAGGCGGGGTTCGGTGGAGCGGACGATCTGATCCACGGAAGCAGGTGGATTGGGCGCGGGTAGATGTTGAAGTCAAGCGGTCTCAGTCTTCAATTGCTGAAGCTGAGTAGTTAATTCCGAAACCTGAGTCACCAGAGCCTGGACAGCACGACCTGTGGCCATCATCTGATCCTCCTGGGATGTGTTGCTCTTTGACAGAACATCTCTCAACTCTGCCATACTCGCTGGACCCATTCTGGTCAGTTCGTTCTGTCACAATAAGTAGTCACAAAATCACAAAAAGTGTGAGTGCAAATAAGAGTTTATAAGTGACAGCAATGAGAGAAGACAGCAGTTGGAAACTCAGTTAGACAGACACCAAAATGAACACACGGATCCATGAACCGTGACACTATGAAATGTATTACCATAAATCTGTATATAGTGTGATGGGTGAAGGATCACACGACAAGAGGTCTTCAACAAATGAACCCCGGAGGATGGGTTTTATTAAAACGTGGTGCAGGTGCCAAAAGTGGTGCTCCGTGTTGTGCTGTCAATCACTCCTTGTGCTTCCTAGGTGCGGTGGATCGGTGTCCTGCTCGGGCAGACCGGTCACACACTGCTCTCTGGGGAAGGAGATACAATAGCGTTAGTCAGGGAGTCTTCTGGCAATCTCATCATCATGCCCGCTACAGCGGCTTTTAAAGGCAGTGCCTGATGAGCCTCAGCTGATGCCGGTCTGCCGGTGATGAGGGTGCGCAGGTGTTTGTCCTTCGTTCCCAGGGCGACGCTGATGAGTGCCTGGGACACACGTCACAATAGGTATTTGTTAAGTTACGTTTACATTGCTTTGCAAATAGTTGCATTGTCTCAATGTCTTTTTCCTTGTTTTCTAACATATACGGCTCTATGAAAGCAAGTATCAAAACCCAACATATGATGTAAAGAAGGCTGTGTATACAGCGTGATCGAGTCAGCCAATCACAGCAGTCGGTGTTTACTTCCTTTTCTACAGGACAAAAACAAAAGTGAGTACAAATATTTGACCTTTTATGTTGCAACAGACTTTGCAAAGTTTATAAACTAAAATCAAGAAACATCTGAATCAGGGTATCTTCCATCCATTCCTTTTATTAAAATTATATAATAAAACAGAAAATTAAATGGGCTGTATGTAAGTTTTTGACTCTACTAAAGCATAAAAATACCATAATATGTTTGCAGATATTTAAGGAACATGCTAAGTTAACATACTTGTTTATCTGAAAAACAATGCTACAGTCAGTTATAGGGGTCGACCGATATGTATTTTTTCAGGGCCGATGCCGATACCGATTATTACAGATCAAGTAGACCGATAACCGATATTTTGAACCGATATATGTGTCTGGTGTAAAAATGAAAATGAATGCCAAAATTAATAATAACAAGAGCTCTGACAAAAAAACTTTCTTCAAATGCTTTTAAACATGTCTTTAATTCTGAAAACTGTTAATAACAACATTAAATAAACAGTAATATTAATAATATTAATAATAACGTAAGTGCAGAGATCACCCAGAAGCATTCTGTAAACATTTTGTAAAACTTAAAGTAAACGTATTTAGCGTATTGTGTGATTATTCTCAACAAAAGTTGTAATAATTGTTGTAGTTGTATTACGTATATTCTACTGCACCACAGTAATATATTCGGCTAAACCGAACTTATATTTTGACAGGTTGCCATGAGGACCTTTTAAGTTTCTGTAGCCTATGTATATATGATATGACGATCGTTTTACTCAAATGAAACGGTCAAATGCTCATGAAGTGACTCTCCGAGCAGTTCTGGGGATGTTGTTCATGTATTTATGTCCTCATTTAGTGAGACGGCAGATGCTGAAAACACCGCGAGCATCACACGCGCTTCAGTATGTATGTGTGCAGTAAATGAAACCGCACGTCTGTGTCATTCATTAACAGAGATGCAGAACATGCAGGATTCATATTTAAATAGGGTTTTTGCGTTATTAGGGTTATTTATTTATAGATACTAGTCCATAGCACTAGTCGATTTAAGTGTACTGACCTACTTTTGATTAATTCATCCAAACTTCGTCAAATTCCATGACATTCCGCGTTATACGGTAAATTCCATTATATGACTGCATTCCGCGATTCCGCCCGCATTTTCCGCATCGCGGACATCACAGGTTATATTGAGGTGTTTTACAACTTCAGTGTAGTGGATTGTGATTTATTGCAACTTCAGCAACGTCTGCTGCTACCTTACCTTTGAGAGACAACTGATGCGTGATCACTGAGGCAGCTCCAGTTAGCAAGTGCTTTCGGTGTGAGACTGCCTTCAGTTTTCCGCGTTGATTTGTCGGACGCGTGACTCTCTGCATATCAGATGAGCGGTGGGCGGAGATTGCTCTGAGTGTTACGGCCACAGAGTGTTGAGCTCAGACAGGCTGCATCGGAGCCAAATAGCGCATTTAAAAATTAAATTATTTCACCTGTATTTTTTATTCACAAAAAAAATATATATATATATATATATATATATATATATATAAATTAACGGCAAATCTGTTTTGAAAATGGACGATATCGATAATCGTAAAATGCTTAATATCGGCCGATAATCAGTCGACCCCTAGTCAGTTATTCTCCTTTGAAAATGTGCGTCGGGCCGGAATGTCGGTTTATGTTTTGGTTTGTGTAAACCGCCCACTGCCAGTTTACCCAATTGTATTTCGGCACCCTGGGTTGCCAGTTGGCGGAAAACACAGCCTATTTCATGTCATTCATCATCATGTGTGCTCGTTCCTGTTGTTGTCGTTAATCTGGCAAGCTGTGTTTGTGTCAAGTATGAGGAGGAGGGGCCGGTTGAAAAACCCTCTCAAATTATTGGATTTGTACTGCAATACCTAGTTCAACCTAGTTTCAATCTTACATACAGCACCTTTAAGAAAATGGTTCCTTTTTCGTTTTTTTCGTTTTTTTTACAGAAAAACATACAAGAATCCTGCTTGATTTTTCATTTTTATATTTAGAGGGCTAGAAAATGTATAAACTGCTTCAATATCCGATCTCTGCATGTGGGCAGATATGACACTTCCCTCTACACTGATTGGTCAACCAAACTTTAAACCGTGCCACCATTAGCTGTTTTACAGTTTTACCGTTTACAGTTTTCCGAGCATAACAGTCCTCTGCTGCTACAGTTGTATGGATTCTTAACGCATTTATTGCAACTATATTTCATAACTTTCTCATTATACAACCAGACTAATGAATGGCTAACGACTACCCTGTGCAGGGGCAGAACCTACACAAGGCTTAGCCAACTTCTATGTAGGCATACATTTGAAACCTGCACAAGAGTTATTTATTTATTTCATAGCCTAATTATTTTACTTCCTATCTGCTCTGACAGCTATATCCCTAACCCAAATATTTTAAATAATAAAGTTTTATTATTATAACGAATCTTGAAGACGCCTGACCAAAGCAGAGCTGGCATGAGGGAGCCCAGTGGAGCCAGTGGGATAACGGGCAAGGTGGAGACAAGGGCACATGGAGCAAAGGCGGAGCCGATGGGTCGGAGGACTGAGGTGGAGTCACGGGGCTCAGTGACTGGATGCAGAGATAGGGATCCTCATGCCAAGGCAGAGCTGGGGACTTGAAGCCCGAGGTGAATCAGAACGCCTGGATGGCACTAACTGAGGGTGAGGTGAAGCACTGACAGGAACTAGCAGAGGCAGGGCTGAGGAACCGGCTGGTTTAAAGCCCGGGACACACAAAGCCGTCAGGCTGCCAGCGACCATCTGTGGGGCTAGTTTAGTTTGTTTGGTGTGTTCCACACGTCCTGCTCTCAACAGGCTCATGTCGACAGCAGTTTACCCTATTTAACATGTAACCCTTAATTATTTATCTAACATAAATCCTCGATCCCCGGCAGTTGGATGGTGAATTAGGCTAGTATTTTTTATTTTGGTTTACACAAAGAAACAATTGAAAATGAATATTTATTCAAGATCAATTAAACCATTCTTATTTGTAATTTACAGGAATTCAGTGACTTTGTAAATTAATTAACTTGCCAGACTCAATGAAATACCAGCATACAGATGCTTAAGAGAAAAAGAATAACAAAGATTTATTTTTACATTATTGTAAATAACTTTTTTCTTAAAGAAAACAGTAAATAAATAAATCAATAACAACCTCCTTTGTTAAAGAAAGCAAGTAAACAATTCCCCCTGATAATAAGCAAGTTGCTTCTTTTCTTTTAAATAAAATAAACTCTTTTGTAGTCTCAGAATGGTTCTTGTTCTTTCACACTTATTACTCAATCCTTCTTAACCTTTGCTTTGTTCCTATTTTTTAGAATACTATAACTCAATTTATATATATATATATATATATATATAATGTCAATTTAGAACCCTATTCTTGTAAAACATTTTCCTCCAGAACTCCGTAATACAATAATGAAAAACAACAATATCTCTTTTAAGATCAGTTATTCACTTGAGAAAAACTTGCAGTTCACATCATATTCAGTATTATATGCACATTCATTACATATCTTATGATGAGTTAAAATATATGCGAGTCAGTCGATCAGTTTAAATGTTTTTGAGTCAGTCAAACAGTTCAAATGTACGATCGATCAGTATCGTTGGGGCCCAGTTCGTTGGTGCATATTAATCAGATGATGAATTGAAAGTAATCGCTCACAGTCAACGAGTCACGAAAATGAATCCACTTACATTCTTCCGACGATAATGAGGCAATATTGAAATAGCTCACGGCACAACCTCACTGCTTCTAATCTCGAACAGTCCCTGGCACACGACGAGTCCAGTCCAGCGAAGTCCCTTGAAGAAAACAGGATGCATTCAGTTTCGAATGAATTCAGCACAAGTCCACTACGAACGCCTTCAATGAAGTCACTGTCCGTGAAGGTGAATGTCTCAACTGCACACGGTGACTCAGACAATCGCGAAATAAAACAATAGGGAAAAGAAAAATACTTTAAGCAAACAAACAAAATAAACAAGGGTTGTTCCCTTTCACTTTGGGCCTTATATTAATGCTTAATGCTTATGCTCTTCTACGCATGTTACGTGATCTTACCCAGGCATTCCAATATGTTAATATTTTTCATAACAACATGAGCCACTTAAAATAAAGAAAGATATCAACGTTGCTGATATTCAAAAGGGTAAGCAAGCACTGCTTTGTTTAGGTTTCGTATCTGCGTCTATCTCATATATACTTGTTTTGGTTTCTCCTTTTAAATTACGGATATATCCTACTGATAGCTGCTGGTATAGACCTCTCACACAGGTGCAGAATGCATGCATTTGTTTGCAGTCGGTTGTAGTCTGTGCGCTGTGTTCAAACAGCATTTTGGTCCAGACACTGCTGGCTTTCGTCACAAATCCAGAAAGGTTATAGTGGGATCCTCCAGGGAATGGTCTTCCTGCTTCAGGCAAAGAAGCGGGGCAGCTGGCAGATAAAAAAACTGAACAACAACAAGTCAAGTCATCTTTATTTATATAGCGCTTTTAACAATAAAAAATTGTGTCTAAGCAACTACACAATATCAAAATAGTGTGTAAATAATGTAAAATGACAAGATTAAACACTTAATTTTCAGTTGAAAAAAATTCATTATTGAATTCAGTGATGGCATTGTCCAGCTCAGTTCAGTTTAAATAGTATTTGTGCAATCAAGTTGAAGATATCACTGGAAATGAAGTGTCCCCATCTAAACAAGCCGGAGGCGACAGAGGCAATGAACCAAAACTCCATCGGTGACAGAATGGAGAAAAAAAACTTGGGAGAAACCAGGCTCAGTCGGGGGGCCAGTTCTCCTTTGGCCAGACGATCCAGCAGTTTGTTCAAACTTCAGCAAAGTCAGATTGTAAGTGGTCCACTGATCTTTTCCCGATGGCTGTCTAGTTGACAGGGGCCTCACGCGGATCTGTGTCTGGGGCTCATCTTGGTGTCCTGGTCTCCGCTGACGTTCAGAGCTGTAGAGGTCGTCTCTAGGTGATGATCCACCATTTGATCTGGATACGGACTGGATCTGGTGACTGCAGTGACCATCTGGGCTGGATACGGACCGGATCGGGTGGCTACGGTGACCTCGGAATAAGAAAGAAACAGACTATTAGTGTAGATGTCAACAACAAAAAATGAAAATTTTTGTTCAGTATTCTGTTACGTGCTGCTGTAAAATAAAGTACACGATGGAGTAAAGTCCAAGAAGTATTTTAAAAGATGTCCTATTATGCTTTTTCACTTTTTAATTTTAGTCAGTGTGTTTGGGTATAAAAAAGATCTATAAAGTTACAAATTCCACTCAAAAGAGAGATACAGTATTTTGTTTGAAAAATCCTTTTCAAGAACTACAACAAACATTGTTTGATTACAGCGTTATTCTCTGGGTCTTGTGATATCACAAAGCAGCCCATTAGAATATCATTAAAATAAATCCCACCTACGGAAATGCAAAAGGTTGGGGCAAGGTGATGGTTAGAACACTTGGTTGAGTGCATCAGACAAGACAACGATGAAGTGCTGCTGTAGCATCAAGTTTTTAAAGTTACTACATGCACCTGAATAATTATGTATGTAAATATGTATGTTACAACTATGATTTGTTTTTATACATTTTTGACAGTACAGTACCGGACAATGATTTAATCTGCTGAATTTGCACTTCAGTTATGAGACTATAGTGTTGCCCATATATTGATTTATTAGACTTCGCTGAACCAAGCCCCACTCGCCACACTGAGTCAGGGCCGAGTACCAACAATACATTGATACAAAACAAATGGTAGCCAATCAGCAGTAAGGGGCGTGTCTACTCATTATATGAAGGAGCGAGCGTTCAGTGAACAGCTGAGCCGAGTGACAGAAAGATAGAGATGGCGGATAAAAAACAAAAGTAGAACTGACGGAACCACTCCAGGACCGACGTTGCCTATTCCTGCTATAGATCATGACATACTAATAGATCAATTACAAAACTGTACGTGTTATCAAGGGCTCTGTAACAGAGCCGACAATACGTGGTGTACAGATCCATGTGCAGCTTTTACTTTACTTTACTTTTAGTCATTAGCAGACACTTTTATCCAAAGAGGCTTACAAATAAGAAAATGTAACTAAAACTACAAGTTAAAAGTCTATAAATACTATATATACACATTTAAGAACATAAAGAAATTAAGTAAAATTACAAATGCATGCAACAACATTTAAAACTAAACATTTAAATGAAAACAAAAAGCTAAAAACTTTTCAAAATATTAAACAACAATAGGTATGAGTATTATAATGATTCTAACATAACACTAAGCCAAACAGAAGTGAAACAAGTAGTAGGAAAGAGGAAAAATAAAAAGCGATACTTATGTCCCTTGCCGGTATATAGAGTCGATGGTCTTTACATGGCTCATGATGCCGCGACCTGCTGCTGTATACTAAACTTTTATACCTATCTAACAAATCACTTATTAAATTCAGCTGGACATACTTTCCTGTTAATCACAATAAATGGCCAAGCAAGCGCGGACACTGACAAGATACAATACAGTACGAGACCAAACGCGATTACAACAAGTCTCTACACAGTAAACAAAACAAGCATTTCCTAGCAACGGCACCAAACACTAATGAGACAAGTAAATACACTTACGAGCTGTTTTTAACTTCCGCTGATAGACTGCTTCTCTCAAAGACTATTTCTTTACACTGTTTTCTGTTGGCGCTTGAACACACTTTCCTGTTTATCACAACAAATGGCCAAGCGCAGACACTGACAAGATATGATACAGTACGAGACCTTTTATTCAGAAACATAGTCAAACACAGGCAGGGTCAAACATCAGTAAACAGATATGTCGAGGGCAAGACAGAAGAGTATTCCGAGCATGCGTGGGTCGATCATCGAACCTGCGACTTTCAGGTTACAAGTCCAACTCTCTATCCATTAGGCCACGACTGCTCCCATTGTTATGCTGATGATACTCAACTATATATTTCAACAAGACCAGATGAAACTAAATTATCTAAGATAACAGAGTGTGTTAAAATGTAAAAGTATACAATAATTTTCTCCTATTAAATTCGGATAAGACATAGATATTACTTATTAGACCAAAAAACAGTACACAGAATATCATGGATCACAATTTGCATCTAGACGGATGTCCTGTTCCTTCCTCTAGTCAAAAATGTTGGTTTTATATTAGACAGTAACCTATCTTTTGAAAGTCATATTTCCCATCTTACAAAAACAGCATTCTTCCATCTTAGAAACATCGCCAAGCTACGGAACACGTTAACTGTTTCTGATGCAGAAAAGTTAGTTCATGCATTCATGACCTCTAGACTGGACTATTGTAATGCACTGTTAGGTGGTTGTCCTGCATCTTCAATAAACAAGCTACAGATAGTACAAAATACTGCGGCTAGAGTCCTTACCAGGTCAAGAAAATATGACCATATTACTCCAATTTTACAGACTCTGCACTGTTTAACTATTATGTTCTGTATCAGTTGCAAAATATTATTACTTACCTATAAGGCCCTAACTGGTTTAGCAATATGTGGAGTGTGTGTAAGGCTGGCCACTGGTCTGAAATTAGCATGGGCTTGGGGCAAAAATGCCACCAAATTGGACAAATATGTCCTGGCCTGAACAATTAAACTAAATCTATTAAGGATGTCACAAATAAAGTGAAAAGTATCAATTATGCACTAAACTTAGATCTGCTACTGGTGCATCGAATTATGTATTTTTACAGTGTTTCGCATTATAGCCAATCATACACGACTCTGTTGAGCTTATGAATGCAATGAACAATCAAAGGCTTTCAGATGAGTCTTCGCTGAAATGCCGGAGTTGTGTTGCGCTCACACGCTGACTGAATTCTAACCTCTCGTGAATTCTCTCATCATGAACATCAAAGTGGAAATGTACGTATGATGTAAGCGATTCATTTGACATTGTAGGTAGCTGTATTGAAAGGGGGATTTTTTTGAGCATGCTTAAACTCACGCTAGACCAGGCATCCTCAAATCTGGACCATTCCTGCAGAGTTTAGCTCTAACCCTAATCAATCACACCTGAGCGTACTAACCAGAGTCTTCAAGATCATTAGAAAATCACAGGTAGGTGAGTTTGATCGGGTTGGAGCTAAACTCAATTTGAGGAAACCTGCGCTAGACTGAAGTCAGTAATGTTCTTTGACGATGTAAATATTCTTAGCTTGATTTTTATATATAATGTATGTGCTGTTTGAATAATTGACATGAAAGCATTACAATTAGTAACTTAAAATGTGTTTATTAAATTATGATCACGTTATATACAAGTTCAGTCTTTACAAAAAAAACAATTGTGACAAGACACCCATATCTGGAAGCCTTTTTCTACCACTGAATTAAGAAAAAGGTAATTCTTTTATTTCACAATTCTGACATTTTTCTCGCAATTGTTAATTGTTTATCTCCTGCGTACCTAACTAGTCCTAAGATCACAAAACTCTGGACTCTTGGTAGTACCTAGGATAGCAAAGTCCACTAAAGGAGGTAGAACTGGTTCATATTTGGCTCCCAAACTCTGGAATAGCCTTCCTGATAACGTTCGGGGTTCAGACACACTCTCTCTGTTTAAATCTAGATTTGTAATGACTGGTCTGAGGCGAGTGGATTCACTTGCAGCAAGATGTTTAATGAGCAGAGGCAGAAACAAACGGGCAATGGTCAGCAGGCAAGAACAGGAATATCAGAGGCAGAGCAGAGACGTAAACAATACCAGGCAGGGGTCGAGGTCACAGGCACAGGTTCAGAGTTCCAAGGTCGGGCAGTCCGGGGTCAAACACAGAGATGGCAGGAAGAATAACGCTCAGAATGTCAGCCGGGGCAAAACAAGACTTCGCAGTGAGTGAGTGTTTGTGTGCTTCTTTTATGTGAGTGAGTGAATGAGGTGCAGGTGTGGTGAGGCAATTAGGGTTGATGAGTGAATGGTGACAGCTGTGTGATGGGTGTAATGGTGGACGGGAATGTGTGAGTGCAGTGCATGATGGGAGATGTAGTCCATGGGTGATGTGCAGTTTGAGTGAGTGGTAACCAGATTCATGACAGAGCCCCCAAAGAGCGGCTTCCAGACGCTTACACATAGCATACTCCAGGAGGGTGGTGGAGCGGAGGTGGAACCGGGGGAGGGGACGGAGGGCCAGGTCCATGTGGGGCCAATGAGACAGGAGCCCACCAGGGCGGGGCGGAGGAGACAGCAGAGACGTGAGGTGACTCTGGCAGGTCGGCGGAGACGTGGGGTGACTCTGGCAGGTCGGCGGAGACGTGGGGTGACTCTGGCAGGTCGGCGGAGACGTGGGGTGACTCTGGCAGGTCGGCGGAGACGTGGGGTGACTCTGGCAGGTCGGCGGAGACGTGGGGTGACTCTGGCAGGTCGACGGAGACGTGGGGTGACTCTGGCAGGTCGGCGGAGACGTGGGGTGACTCTGGCAGGTCGACGGAGACGTGGGGTGACTCTGGCAGGTCGACGGAGACGTGGGGTGACTCTGGCAGGTCGGCGGAGACGTGGGGTGACTCTGGCAGGTCGTGGGGTGACTCTGGCAGGTCGGCGGAGGCGTGGGGTGACTCTGGCAGGTCGGCGGAGGCGTGGGGTGACTCTGGCAGGTCGGCGGAGACGTGGGGTGACTCTGGCAGGTCGGCGGAGGCGTGGGGTGACTCTGGCAGATCAGGCGCCCACCAGGGCGGAGCAGACGAGACAGACGCCCACCAGGGCGGAGCAGAGATAACTGGCCGAGACTGGGACCTAGAGGAAACGGAGACACAAGAGGCAGAGAGAGCACATTTGGTTTCAGGAACCGAGGCAGGGAGTTTAAGCGCCATGGTAGATCCGGGGCCTCGGGCAGCCATGATGGCTCAGGGGACCTCATGGGCCATGGCGGGTCCGGGGTCTCTGTGAGCAATGGAGGGAGCTCCTCCATGAAAGTTCTTGGTGAACTCCACCACCTCGAGGGGCACTCTGGAAGCGCTGAATCTCGGTGGCGCTCGGGCGGCTCTGACTCTCTTGGGCACTCAGGTGGCTCTGACTCTCTTGGGCGCCGGTAGAACTGGACGGGACCAGCGGAGGCATCGATGAGCTGGGCGGGAAGGGAGAGCTGGGCGGGACCAGCGGAGACGAAGGAGAGCTGGGCGGGACCAGCGGAGACGAAGGCGAGCTGGGCGGGACCAGCGGCGGGCGCTGGGCGGGACCAGCGGAGACGGGGAGAGCTGGGCGGGACCAGCGTGAGCGTGGGAGAGCTGGGCGGGACCAGCGGAGGCGAAGGAGAGCTGGGCGGGACCAGCGGAGACGAAAGAGAGCCGGAAAGGGCCAGCAGGGGCTCTGGGAACCGGACGGAACCAGGAGGGACCCGGTGCCGGACTCTGTGAGCTCCTGGATCGGAGCGGCCTCTGAGCGAACTCTGCGAGCTCCTGGATCGGAGCGGCTCTGAGCGAACTCTGCGAGCTCCTGGATCGGAGCGGCCTCTGGAGCGGACTCTGCGAGCTCCTGGATCGGAGCGGCCTCTGGAGCGGACTCTGCGAGCTCCTGGATCGGAGCGGCCTCTGGAGCGGACTCTGCGAGCTCCTGGATCGGAGCGGCCTCTGGAGCGGACTCTGCGAGCTCCTGGATCGGAGCGGCCTCTGGAGCGGACTCTGCGAGCTCCTGGATCGGAGCGGCCTCTGGAGCGGACTCTGCGAGCTCCTGGATCGGAGCGGCCTCTGGAGCGGACTCTGCGAGCTCCTGGATCGGAGCGGCCTCTGGAGCGGACTCTGCGAGCTCCTGGATCGGAGCGGCCTCTGGAGCGGACTCTGCGAGCTCCTGGATCGGAGCGGCCTCTGAGCGACTCTGCGAGCTCCTGGATCGGAGCGGCCTCTGAGCGGACTCTGCGAGCTCCTGGATCGGAGCGGCCTCTGAGCGGACTCTGCGAGCTCCTGGATCGGAGCGGCCTCTGGAGCGGACTCTGCGAGCTCCTGGATCGGAGCGGCCTCTGGAGCGGACTCTGCAGCTCCTGGATCGGAGCGGCCTCTGAGCGGACTCTGCGAGCTCCTGGATCGGAGCGGCCTCTGGAGCGGACTCTGCGAGCTCCTGGATCGGAGCGGCCTCTGGAGCGGACTCTGCGAGCTCCTCCTCTGAGACACCCACAGTAAGTGAGGAGCCAGCACACAGCAATGCGTAGTCAAAAAAGTCCTTTAAGCTACAATTAAATTTCCCGGCAGGTAAGCATGATTTAATAGGCTCGTTTACTCCAAAACGAAAAACGTCCTTTAACATGGCCTCATCAAAGGGTACGTTGTAGGCTATCTCACAGAATTTAATGATGTAGTCCACAATCGATGAACTCCCTGTCTCAGGTCGAGCAGCTGGTCGAATGGATCCATACCTGGCCAGGGTTCCTTGGAAAAGCTGCTGAATCCTTGTTTGGCGAAGTCTTCTGTAATGACTGGTCTGAGGCGAGTGGATTCACTTGCAGCAAGATGTTTAATGAGCAGAGGCAGAAACAAACGGGCAATGGTCAGCAGGCAAAACAGGAATATCAGAGGCAGAGCAGAGACGTAAACAATACCAGGCAGGGGTCGAGGTCACAGGCACAGGTTCAGAGTTCCAAGGTCGGGCAGTCCGGGGTCAAACACAGAGATGGCAGGAAGAATAACGCTCAGAATGTCAGCCGGGCAAAACAAGACTTCGGTGAGTGAGTGTTTGTGTGCTGCTTTTATGTGAGTGAGTGAATGAGGTGCAGGTGTGGTGAGGCAATTAGGGTTGATGAGTGAATGGTGACAGCTGTGTGATGGGTGTAATGGTGGACGGGAATGTGTGAGTGCAGTGCATGATGGGAGATGTAGTCCATGGGTGATGTGCAGTTTGAGTGAGTGGTAACCAGATTCATGACAAGATTAAAGACATCTCTTTAGCCAAGAATTCATATAATGCATCTCACAATATTGTACTGCAGGTATATCTGTTCAAACGCACATTTTCATTCTTTTGTTTGGGTTGAACACATCATTTTTGTTTGGTTGGAACAGCAGCTATGCTAATTTATCTCTATTACACTCTTAAAACAAATGTGTTAAAAACAACACAACATGTATTATTTTTAACACGTTCTGAGTGTGCTCATGGACAACACATGTTGAGTTAAATTCAACACACAAAACGTGTCAGAAAATGTAACACATAAATGTGCATCTTAAGTTAACACATTGATGTGTTGTTTTTATGTATCTAACACATCTGTGTGTTACTAAGAAATTGTTTAATATAACATTTATTAAAAATGTTAGATCAATAAACCATTTGTGTACATTTATTATGAAACCATTAGACACTGCTCCACATACTGTTTATTTGTTTTCCTTTTAACATGGAATTAATGCATTCAAATGTTTTACTACAGTATATTGACTATAAACTTGCATATATATATGCATTTCAACACATCATACATTATCAATTGCTGATATCATGCTGATCTGCTTTCTCCAGCAAGTGTCTGATGTCATTTTCTTCTCCGAGGATGCTATTTCCTTGAGCTTTGGAATTATGGTCCTTCCCATTTCTGGATAAACAAGTCTTCTTTTCCATCTGTGAGCTTGGAAAATTCAATGTCCATCTTCAATGCATAAAACCCCATTAATATTACAATTATGAAATACAAGTTTGTGTAAAGTTCTCTCTTAGTTAGCATGTCTATTAAGAAGGCGGGCATGTCAAGAAATCTGGGATATTCCTTGTAGATTTCAGCAACAGTTGGGGATTTTGTCATTATCCAACTCCTTCGGGAACTGAAGTTTTGGTCAATTGCAGTCTTTATTGATGATGAATTCTCTGGTGATGGTCGCATCCTCTTTATCAGGGTCAACCACTCACTTGGCACGGTTTCATCTGGACTTGGCAAAGAAGGTTGCACTGTACAATGGCGACGTTTAAAACTGTACATCCGCTGGTTCTGTTGAAGCTTACGTCTGATGTTCCGCAGTCTCATTTCTATAAAGCCACTGTGTGATGGCCCATCAAAAAAAAAATGCTCCTGACATGAGTAATGCAAAAAAAAGAATTAAGTTGGAGTCAAATATAATTGAGCAGTTTATATTCACATTGCTAAGTAATTAATTTTATAATGTAAAACATCCTTACATGTCCCTCATTTTCACCAAAGGGCACTTGAATCCTTAAGGAGGGAACAATGACACAATCTCCTTTGCTAGTGCCAGATTTTCTGTACCAGATGGATAGCTGAAAAAAAAGTTCAATAAAAGTTGCAGAAATGGCTCTAACACAAATATTAAAAAAAATATATATTTATAAACACTGGTACTTTAGACTGTTAAAGGTATTTATTGAATTAACCTTATTTACTGTACTATTTATAACTGTTTTATTAAATGTTTTATTTATTTAAATACAATGTAATTTAATTTACTTTAATTTGCAAACAAATACAACTTACATCGAGAAACTTTCTTGAGGAAATAGACAGTGTCTTTGTCTCTTCGTGTTCTCTCAGTATTGTAGAGGCTTTTTCTTCAAGCTGAGTTAGCAAACTAGTTGTGGTGCCTGTCCGAGTTACATCTGTTGAATGACACTAAGAAATGACAAAAACATTTTATTTATTGAAATGTTTACTTTGACCACTAGTAATATAAAGAGTAAAATACATGAATGGATTACCTGTAATGGTTGAACACTTCCTTCTAATAAATCCTGAGTGTTGCTTGAAATATAATATATTTGAAATTTATCAAGCTCCCGCACTCCTGCATTCACATCAGTGTCAATTAATTCTTGAAAATCGGTGTCAAATCTCAGTATTCGTTCAAGAGATACTCGTTCAGACAGCTCAGTTTTGGCTATCAGTTCTCTGACACTTCCAACTGTGAATAGTTTTCTCCATGTTTCCTTTCCGTCTATGAAGACAGTTGCAAGCACTCTGTGTAAAGTTGTTAAAGTAACGTTAACTGTAATTTGTTCCTCGACATCCATCATCTAAATAAAAGAAGAAAAAAAAATCCATATATACACCGCACAACGAGAAAACAAATAACAATAAAACATACATTTTAAATAGTCTAGACTAGTCTAGTCTATTTTAAAAGAGTCGTCAGGTAACGTTAGCACAAAATGTCACGCAAGGTTGATTACATTATGTTTGCGTTGTTTAATATGAAACATTCCTTAGTGACTTAATTGTAAAGGGATGTAAGGTTAATGAGTTAATACTCAACGTTCAATACAAATATGTATTTCGCTTAATATGTATTATTAACAATTGTGCCAACACAACTTTACAAAAAACGCGGCAAATGCGCTAGCTATTTAGTTAATAGGCCAGCCGTATATTTGGGGTACGAAACATGGAGACAACATAATAAAAATTATTAAAAACTCTATCTTATCTTATGTATATAAAACACAAAAAATGCCTGCACACTGCTGCATTTACAAATTTATTTTTTTATATTTATTTAATTAAATATTTATTTAACATTTCAGAATATAAAGCCATGTTAATTAAGCTGCTAATCTATCATAGAAATATATATTTCATACATATATGTGTATGTATGTATATATATATATAAATAACAAAAAGTACCGATAAGAATACAAAAGCACGGATCGATAAGCAGTATCGATAAGAGTAGTAATACCGTTAAAACCTTAACGATACCCATCCCTATATTTGGCATCACTAATTCATCCATTATGCATATATACAGCTGCGCAACTACGGGGTCTTCAGTGCCTTGTTTTGTGCTTCATAATACGCCACACTTTCTCAGTCTGAGACAGGTCAGGACTGCAGGCAGTGTATATGTATGGTGCCCTCACAGATTTACCCAGAGTTAACCATGCCATGGGCACTGACACACTCCCATAACATGACAGGTGCCATCTTTTGGATCTGACGCTGAATACAGCTTGGATGCTTTTCTTTCTCTTTGGACCGGAGAACACGATGGCTGTTTTGTCCAAAAACGATTCAAAATTGTGTCTTGTCGGATGAAAACAGGGTCAACAGTGTAATTATAGATTTAGCTACAGAAATGACTTACAGGAATGTATTTTTATGTGAAAGTACAATGTACAAACATGCATACAATTACATTGTACGAGTACACAAGTACAAACAAGTAAACTGTATCAAATTATTATTTTAAATGTAAGTACATACTGGTTAGAGACTATTAAATATAACAAACGAAAAGCAAAACCCATCTCTCAGGATATTGTTTCATCACGAGCACAGATCAGGCAACACTGTGAGATAAATAGCAGAAGTAGGAATTAAAAAAGCAGCAGAAAGCGGTTTACTCCCCCACAGGAAACTACAATAATGAGTCAGTGTGAACTGACAGAAACAGAAAGCACAACGCCTGAGATACAAGCACAAGTATATTACAGCAAAATAATCAAAACTGTTTCTAACGAGATGTGCTTCTAAAGCGAGATGCTGGAGTGATGTAGATGGTGAGAAACAGGGAGTTTATCTGTGGAAGGCTTATCTGCTTTGGGTTGAGAGCACATGTTGATGCGCGTTCTTGTCAGAGAGAACTTCATTTAAAAGGTAGGATACTCTTTTAATAATCTTTTCATTTGGTGCAGGTCTGACCATTATAGTCACATATTAAAGCTCGTTAGCTGAGATAGACTTAATCCTAAACCTCAACTGGGCTTAACTAAAGTAATGTGTACATGTTCTGTTGAGCAGAGAGGTTTATGGCATCATTTTTACATGCTTTCAAAACTCAATAAGGCTAAACTCTATGCCTGACAGAAAGATTAATTTTGGTGACGCGTATACTCCTAAAATAACACAGATTCACTCATTTGGATATTGTGAATGTGAACAATACATTTTTGAGACACACAATACATACATTAGAAATAAAGTTGAATTCAAAGACGGTCTTAATCACAATGTTGAATAGTTTTACTACTGTTACTTCAACTAACGCGTCTAACAAAAGATTAGTTTGAATCAAATTATTCAGTTGATTGAGCCAAATGGGTGACGCTGGTTGGAGCGAACAGGCTGATATAAAACATGACTGAAATCTCAAATGGCCAGGGCTGTGCTTAGATTCTGGGTGAGGGGTAAACGCTTAGAAACTGTTGTTTCTTCAGCTGTTACTTCACAATGAACAGAGTCCAGGAATATTGATATTTTTAGCAACAACTCCACAGTGAACATGATTTTTCCCCTCAATGTAACTTTTACACTTTAAATGTTATGTTTCTTTAAATGGAAAGTTATTTACAAGTCAGTTTATAACAATATTATTTTAATCAGTCACCTTTCTTAGATCCAAAAAAGCCTTTATTCAAATATTTATGCATGTTGATCATACATGTCCTTCAGCAGTTCTAGATATACTTTTCATATTATGTATAAGTTTTACAATTATTTATTTTTGTTTAACTGATTAATTTAATCGTAATATCAGCGTACCTAGATTTTACTGTGTTTGTAGGATTTCAACATGTAACGACTCAAACAGTCTGAAAAACTTCATTAATAATACACGCAGTCAGGTGGGATGATATGTCACTGATCGAGTGCACAGCGCACACGTATGAATATGGAAAGTCCCATAGAGATAAAACGACATGGTCTCATCATAAACCATACAACCCCCACAAACTGACACAGTCTCTGAAATCATTGGGGAAACAGGGCTACACGCTCATCTGCTGCTGGAAGAGCAACGGGTCTCAGATAGTGTGAGAGAGATAAAGAACACAAGTATGACAAACAATATGCAAAATTCACATTATGAATAAGTTGGGCATAAATGCAAATTCTGTGTTCAGTATGTACCGATAGTTTTCTCATGGGATAAAACAGTCTTAACAATATTATGAACAAAGGTAAGCACAGTCATCATGCTGCAAACGTATCTGGCCACAGGCAAACTCCTCTCATCAAATTCAGAATTAAATGAATGTGCAGCATATTTGAACACGAATGGGTAACACTTTAGAATACTGTTCCATCAATACTGAATAACAACACAGGAACAAATGACTAATGCACTATTAACATTTTAGTAACTATTAACTATTAAGAAACACTGATTAACGAATAGCACTCAGCTGAAAGGGGTAATTCACTATTAGCTAATCAGTTACTACAGTTTTCCATACTACTATATACAGGTTCATAAATATTAATAATAATAATAATTAATTACATTCATATACAGCTTTTCTAAGCACTCAAAGCGCTCTATATTAACAGGGGGCATCTTCTCATCCACTACCAGTTAATTAATGTGAATAGTGCAAAATGTATGATTCATTCTAAAGTGAAGATCATGGTAATCCAGCAGTAATTGCTCTCCTTATAATGATGGTAAATGTGTATTTTTGTGTAAAATGTGTAAAAGCTCCTTAAGCTACCTTATTTTCTGCATTAGTTGGAAATAATATGAATGAAATGTGTGGGTGTAGTCTAGTTTGTTGTAGTGAGTATACTGTGATTTATTCCTTCCCAGTCTCATACTCACTCATAAGCACCCCCACTCACTAAACAGGGCTCCACGCTTACTTTGATTTTTAGGAGCACTTGTGCTGCTAATTAAAAGAAAATTAAGGGCACAGTAAAACAAATTCAGGAGCACCTTCTCCTCAATTGCAAACATTATCCTTCCCATTACAAAGTAATAAAGGAGGGTTTTCTAACTTTATTTGACGTGTTATCTTTCATGTCAAATTCAAAAGTGTATTTTTATGTTTTTTTTTTGTAATAAAAAAATTGGGACTCATTGTTTAAAATTTCTAATTAAAACAATGCCATAAGAAGAATAGGTTACCGATCAAATAAAATCATTATTAACTAAACTTATTTGCACTACAGTGGCACAGAACAACACAAAAGTGGCTTGTAGGTATTTACAGAGATTTAATGAAGCTCAGAGGTGGCATGAGTGCAATTAACTTAATAAATTAATGTTGAGATTAACATTATAAATATAGAAATATTCAATGATTTAAATGATACTTTAAAATGAAACTAATACTGCCGTTAGGTGGCGGCAAGTTACTGATTTTATCACTGAATCATTAATTAAATTGATTCGCTCGAATGGCTGATTCATTCGGGAACAAAGCAAGTCCCTGCGTCCCAGTGTGCATCTATACACCCTATCTACTTCAAATAGTATTGAACATGACTAATATTACATTTAGGATGGATAGTATGCACATTGGGACTCAAGCGTGACTGTCTTTATGAATGAGTAATTTAATTAACTCACTAGATTCGTTTAAGCACAGATTCATTCATAAACGAATCAATGTTGTGTTTGAATGGAGATTTATTAAACTATTTTAGTTGATGAAATAGAGCGAAATCATGCAATACTGTTATATTCAGACAATGTAAATCACTAAATATTAACTTTTTGTTTATCGAAATCACTCATTGTTCTTATATGCCAACAATCCCCTGCTGTTAATGACAACGTATACTCACGTACGTTACGATAGCATCGCTTAGTTTTCTGTCGTTTCTATAACGTTAACGCCCCTGTCATCTGTTTGCAGCAGCAGCTTACAAAAACACTGAAAGGGTGTAGCTCATTTCATATTTACATTTATGCATTTAGCAGACGCTTTTATTCAAAGCCACTTACAGTGCATTCAGGTTATACATATTTTGACAGTATGTCATATACGGTTATATCTCATTTATTAGTTAATTTCAAGCTTAGCAATAGTCAACACAAATACTGCGTGATTATCAGAAAGACGGTGCTTCGAACACAGACAGGGTGAATTTATGAATTAACTTGTGAAAGGTCTGTCACAAAACGAAGTTGTTACGTATCCGCATGCTTCTTTAAGTGTTTATACGCAAATCCTTGACCTTCCCTTGTGGATGGCGTATACAGGCGTATCACCTAAACTACACCACTGGGTATCAGTCATCGTGGCTTCAGTTATTAAAAACACTATATTTTTAGCATTCATTTGAAGAGTTTATACAGGGAATAATTGTTGTTGAATTATTAGAAAGACACTACACACCTGAGGTGATAATGTGCTCATGAGTGGAATGTATATTGTTTTATATCTACATGGTTATTTACTGAACAATACCAGAAGCTCTTGTAAAGTGGAGAAGTAAAATTAATCAACAAGTAGAACTAAAAAAATAAAATAAACCTATCGGTAAAATCAATAGTTTTACATGTTTTTTCAGTTCTACTTTCTGATAATGTTTTGACACAACTACTGCTGGTATTGCTCAATAACACTTTAGTATAGGGACCCATTCTCACTATTAACTACAGTAGTTGCTTATTATTAACAAATTGGCTGTGTATTTGTGATGTAAAACACATATTCTCTTGACCATGTTCTACGTCCCTAATCCTACCCAATACCTCAATTTAACAACCTTACTATTAATAAGCAGCAAATTAGGCGTTTAGTAAGGCACAATTCGTAGTGAATGGCTTGTTAATAGTGAGAGTTGGACCTCCCCCCCTTTCATTAACCTTGTTGATTTTTTTAAGTTGCACCAGAAGAAGTTAGTTGCATTTTTCCAGTTTCCAAATATGTTAATGTAGTGATTACGTCCATTTCTGGTGCTAGGACATTTCAGCGTGGTGTCGGAGATGTTAGCATGTCTTTAATAAGATAGATCACAAGCATGATCCCTGCACAATCTAATGTGTAGCATCTTATGAACTCACTGTCATGCATTGTGTGCAGCACATTTTCATGTTTCGTCCATGTTCCCACTGCTAAAGAAACTCTTAAGCCCCTTAAAAGTCCTCGTTCGTACTCCTAACAATTTTGGACCTTAGGGTTATTTTAAGGCTCTTTTAAGGGTAAAGATGCTTTCTGAATTACTTTTTTATTTACTAGGATCTTCTCTTTAATTTTAAGAGGAAACTTTCTAATAATTTTCTTTGAAGGACCAACTCTTAGCACTAAGAGTTTTCATGAATACAGGCCCAGGTCATTAGAGGTGGATAAATGCACTTTACAAGTTGTTTGAACTGAAATGTGATCACCCTGTAATGATTTGTTTTTATCTTGTTAAATCATTTCCCCTTCGCATCAAGCCGTTCTCAGATTCTTGGATGTGTGATGTCCCACAGACACAGGCCCCTCCCACGGTTGTTTGATTGACACTAGCGTTTTACCTTTGTCCCGCCCTGAGTGAGCTGTCATCAGACCACCATGGGGCGAGCTCATTAGCATTTAAAGGAACATGCACTAAAACTGGTTGCTGAAAACAGAGCTGATTTTGACAAGATAAAAGGGTTTTTTTTTACACTACCACTGATACATTTTGACCAAAGTACATTATAGACTTTTCATTAAGACCCTAAAGAATCATATCAATTTGTGAAAAATGAGCATCCGATGACCCCTTTAAAGCAAAATCAGTTATGAAATTATTTTTTGGTTTATGCAGGCAGTAAAATGATGCAGAAATGGTAGGAATGGGCCCATAAAGTTGACACATAGTTGATTTGAATGAGTCGAAGGAAGGAGCGCACACCGGCGATCTCTTCCATTCCGAATTCAGCTGTTCTGTAACCGAAAACTCAGAGTTTCCCATCTCAGAGTAACTCAACTCTGAGTTCAAGTTTAAACTCAGAGTTGGTTGAACCTCCTTATTGAAACGGGCCCCTGGAGACAGCTTCCGCATAATAGACCCCTTCAATGTTTGTAAACATCGGAAGCCTAGGTTGGGTGCACGCGCAGCTTGGGGTCAGAAAAATGGCGCGGCTAATAGACCGGCATATTGTGTCAAGGAGAAACAGACAAGCCTTATAGATAGATAAGATACTTTTTTATTATTATTTGTACCTTTCCATTTTTGTCTTAGGTGTCTGGCTTTGTTTTGTGTACACAAACAAGGAGGGCACAAAGTCAGGACTACTGGAGTCAAGTGATGCCTCTCCTACAAAAAATAATTGCACACATTGATTACAACACGATCTACTGTTGTCATAGTGAAAACGCTAATGTAAAGCTAGTCTGCTATCTGCTAAGTCTGTAGCATGCCACAGGTCACAATTTATGCCAGATATCAAACTTCACCTAACTATTAAATCAGCCTACAGTTTACAGAAAACATTTATTTACTTATCATGGCTTAACTCTACCGTTGTTGGCACAATGTTGGCGCTAGCCTGCGGCTAACTACTAGCAGCTGGCTACGTCTGTAGCATGACACAGGTCCATGACATTTACAACACTATTAACTTGCATAGCTTAACGTACAGAAAACTGTTCATGCAATCTAGGCTTTCGAGTTTAAGCAAACAGAAAGGGATGATAAAGGATGACTTTAACGTTTCCTGATATGAAGTGAACGCTACCAACACGAGCCTCTTTGATCGTAGTATTGTCCCAGTCTGCCCGTTTAATAGCTTTCAGTCACAGATGTCGTCTATTTATTGAAACGGATGAGATCCTGCAGGAATCCTGAAAAACTTGACTCCAGAACTGGTGCGATTTTCACAGTCCACGATGCAACAAGTAGGCATTTTGTCTAGGGCTGTAATGGTGGCCGTGACAACCGCGTCACCGGGCGGTGGTCGGTTGCCACCGGCGGTAGTGCACGTGACGTCACACACCGGGTGTATTTAACTTTCTCATTTAAGGCTACTTTCCTATTTAACTGTATTATTTATTTGATATTTATTTTAGTGTTTTGCAGGCTGAGTGTTGACTGACGTAAGTGCACAACACCGCGCCACCTGTTGTAGTTGGTCCATTACCACCGCGGTGGTAAAAATCTGCCACCGTCACAGCCCTAAGTTTTGTCTTGAGGAGAAATTCTCTGGTTAACACAATGGGATGGAATGAACGTTCTGACCCCGACATGCGCACTGCGAACTTCAAATTTTCCTGTGACGTATACCGTGAAGGGGTCTATACAAAACCAATGGAGAGCTCAAATATATATATGGAAGTGCCTTATATTCCCAATATTAAGCACAATAAACAGCATGTTTGTCTAGGACCCGAGTGATCTGACTGACCGCTCAGCATCTGTGAGAAAGTGTCTCTGTCCAGAGTCCTCAGATGCTTCGCCAGCTGCTCCACTTCTGCAGGAGCTCTCCCTCCGAACACACTCACAGAGTCCGCCATCTTCCCCTGATGACCGTCTTCTTCCTCATCAGCTGATGCGCGCGCGTCTTCTACGCTGTTTCCCTGCGTCGGGCTCAGCCGCGCGCGCTGCCTGCTGGACGGGAAGATAACTCAATTCAGACCTGCCGCCTTTATACTAATACAGTTAAAGCTGCAGTTTAATTTACATAATAAGCGATTACACCAAACCGTGTCTTTGTCTTATCCTGAATCCCTACTGTACTCGTATAATAAGTGTTTATATTCGGACTATTTTAGACTGGTCCGCTGCGGAGTAACCCAGCAGCTGCGCGATTCGTCATAGACATAAACATAGAAAAGTAGATCCAGCAACAATGTTCTTCCGCAAGACGTACGCAGTTCTGTCAAAAGTATAGAAGTATTCTATACTCTTTGGTTCTGTTTAGCGCATTAAAAGTGGCGGACTGCAGCTTTAAATAAGATTATTGTGTCACTTTTGATTATGTAGCAAATCATTCTGTTTGCGTTTTACTTCAAAACGATGCTTACTTCGATAGATAAAGCATCTCTACATGAGCTGCGCCCTTAAATTCGATTATTAATCTGACTTCTAATCTTTGGAGAAGTTCATATTTACCTTTAAACAGTCCGTCATAAACACAGACACAGCCCCAACTGGTTAATTTCACTCAAATACTAAGTTCGTTGTACTTATTAGACTTTGTGTGAGGAGAATACATGTTGAGGTGTAGTGTTATTGTGTGTGTGTTTTAGATGAAAACAGAGTTTGATCGAAAAATTACACTCTTTGACTTAATAATTTACGTTATTAATGCAATTGAATCATATCTGTTTCAGTTAAAATTAACCATTAGCGCATGACCATACAAAATGTAACGTGTGACACAGATATTGCTTGTCATACATGTGTGTGTACAGATATAAGTGTCAATGAAAGAGTAGAAGAGGAAATAATAAACTGAAGAGTTGAGAGACTGTTCGGGAGAAACGATTCTTTTTAAAGATTCGAATCAATTGAACCGATCGCAAAATGATTCAGTGATTCGAAGCGCTCGAGACACCACAAAACGGTGTAAATACAACAACAAGAGCTTTTACAAACCCGATGCAAACACTTTCTCGAAAGTATAGTATAATACATAGAACAATTAAAATAATGAAGTGTCTGTACAATATATGTGATTTATTTTATAA
>CM050426.1:9258486-9305986 GCA_027564155.1 Gymnocypris eckloni scoliostomus
TTCAGCTCCTAATCTATCATAGAAATATAGATGTATGTGTATATATATATATGTGTGTGTGTGTGTGTGTGTGTGTGTGTGTGTGTGTGTGTGTATATGTACCGGATCGATAAGAGGAGTAATACCGTTAAAACCTTTATGATGCCCATCCCTAATTAAAATACAGTATGAGCACAGACAGACCAGGTGTTTTTTTTCCTCTTTAAATACTTTTTTTGTCATAATGTTTAGTGAAATTATTTGGTAGTCTGAGGTGGTATGGGGGCGCCGGATTTTTTTATAGGTTTAAGGGGGGGGCGTAACTAAAGAAGTTTGAGAACCACTCAAAGCATCCCAGAGCATCCCTTCATTCAGACACAGTGGAAGATCTGATAAGAATCAGGGGTCAAGTCTGGAAGATGTTGATGCTAGAGAGAGTGTGGCCAGCTGGTTTAGCCAAGGCCAAAGATCAAGAAAGCTAAACTACAGGAGTTGGCCATCCGAGGGGCATGTGACTGCAATGGAGGATAGTCCATAAGACATTGAGCCATGAGATGTTCAGTTTGATGCCCTTAAAACACTTAATTTAGATTTTATTTGTATTTTATTTATCTTGAGATGTTTTAACTTTAAGTACTTTAAGCACCAACACTTTTTCTGTAAGTTACATTTCTTGTAGAATTGTGCTTAAATTAAAGAACGTTATGTTGACCAGATTGTTAGTTAATCGTTTACTAGTCAATATTGCCTATATGAAAATTTGGGTGCATCTAACTTTTGTGCTGGTGCACCTGAGAAAAAAAGTTAGGTGCACCCAGTGCAAAAGTTAGTCTAGAGCCCTGGTGTAACTTCCATCTCAGTGGCCTGTCATCTTTGGCTATATTGTCTATAATCATCATTGTGCTGCTTGTGAATCATTTGTGTCCTCGATACAACATTCACATCAAACATTGCACCATTTAAAAGTATTATTAGCAGCTTGTTGTTGCAAGTACATGTATGTGTAATGGACACGTTCAGACGCACATCTCTCAGATGCCTTGTGTTCGATTCACAGCTTATAAAAGATACGCAGGTTTAGTTGGTCATTTTCTTGTGATGCAGCTTCCAGATGTCCGAGGGGCGTCTCGAAGTTCCTGGCTCCTGAAGGGCCGTGTCCGCTGCTGTCTCAGAGGGAACTTCAGTGAAGATGCCACGCTGGACGTCAGTGACTTGGGCTTCCAGCTGTCCTCGTGTCACCGGACCGACCGCTTCACCGCTTCCACAGCAGCAGGTCAGTGACACACATTCTTTTACAAAAGACCTTCAATCATGGATGAAGATGGCTGTTTTTACCTCTAATCATAAGTGTGTGTCTAATTATGTGCTTCAATCTCTAATTCTGTGCTCCAGGGTCAGGGCTCTAGAGTGCGACCAATTTGGTCGCACGTGCACCCTAATTTCTCTCGGTGCGACTAACAAAATCCCAGGGCGCACTGGTGCGTCCAGCCATTCGAGAAAAGAAAAAGTATCCGCGACTCAGAAACTCTGTGGTTCAACAAAAGACACCCCGTTAGGCTTATATCGTGGTCTAAACCAATCAGAGATAGTGAAGGCGGACCCCTCTGATTGGCCGTGGTCCAGATATTCCTGTATGTGTGTGTGCGTTGACAAATGCGTCACGTGTGCTACTGCAGTCAGACAGAGAGAAAGAGGTGAGTAGTAGAAATGCGTGCAGTGTTGCCAACTTAGCGACATTTAGCGCCTTTGTAGACCCCCATAGCAACTTTTGTTTTCCAAAAAGGCAACTAGTGACAAATCGAGTCTCTCAGAGTGTCTCTGTGATCGCCCGCAGCAGTAGCGAGATCAGCGCTTTCTCTGCATCTGCTCTGTTCAGCGAGCGTCTGAGAGAAGCCCGTTCAGTTAAAACAGATATTATTGCTTCTCTAAATGTACATGCAAATATAGAAGAAATCACAGCACTGGAATTGTCTTGTCTTATATTGTTTCTTATTTGATTTCATCAGACAACGGCTCAATACAATTATAAATTAGTATTTTTGTGCAGACTAGCTTCTTGGAAGGGAGAGCTGGTTATGAATTCTTAAAGGAACGTGTTTCAGTCATTATTTCATATTTATCCTGTTGACTGACAACATAAACAGTCAAATATATAAAGTAAAACAGTTTTATTGAGAATTTGGCTGCATTAAAATACAGTATGAGTACAGAGAGACGATTAGACAGAACAGAACAGTTATTTTTTTCTTTACTTTACTTTGTCATTTAGCAGATGCTTTTATCCAAAGCGGCTTACAAATAAGAAAAAGTAACTAAAATTAAAAGTTAAAACTATACATATTATATACACACATTTAAGAAGATAAAGACATGAAATCAACATGACAAATGCATATCATTTCAAAACTAAACATTTAAATGAAAATAAAGCAAAAAAAAAACAAAATATTAAATCAAGAAAAGGTATGAGTATAAAATGCTTCTAACATAACACTAAAGGCCTAAGTATACTTCTTTTTGCATAGTAAGAATTGGTTATAAAAACTGTAAATACTTATTTTTTCACTATGTTTAGTGCAATTATTTGGTAGTCTGTGGTGGGATGGGGGCAGGATTGTTTTATGGGTTTAAGGGGGGTTTGAGAAGCACTGCACTAGAGCATCCCTTCGTTCAGACACAGTGGAAGATCTGATCAGACTCAGTGTAGAAGGGCCAAGTCTGGAAGATGTTTAATGCTAGAGAGTGTGGTCAGCTGGTTTAGCCGAGGCCAAAGATCAAGAAGGCCAAACTACAGGAGTTGGCCATTCGAGGGCATGTGACTGCAATGGAGGATGGTCCATAATACATTGAGCCATGAGATGTTCAGTTTGACGCCTTAAAACACTTAATTTAGATTTTATTTATCTTGAGATGTTTTAAGTTTAAATCTCTGCTCAGTGAAACACTTTAAGCACCAACACTTTTTCAGTAAGTTACCTTTCTTGTAGAATTGTGCTTCAAATAAAGAACTTTATGTTGACCAGATTGTTAGTTAGTCGCTTACTAGTCAATATTGCCTATATAAAAATTTGGGTGCACCTAACTTTTGTGCCAGTGCACCTAAGAAAAAGTTAAGCACCAGACCCAATGCAAAAGTTAGTCTAGAGCCCTGTCCAGGGTCACAAATAAATTTTTAACAGCACCTTTTGCCACCTGAAAAAAGATGCGCACACAGGATTTAATAGATGGAGCTGAATTTGTATTTGTACAACAATTATCCGATTCCTGACCATAAGTGTCTTATTGTGGAATTGATCTTGGGTTCCTAGCCCTGATCTGTGTATCTGTGAGCTGGACTGCTGGACAGTGATTTGTGTGTCTGTGAGCTGGACTGCTGGACAGGGATCTGTGTATCTGTGAGCTGGACTGCTGGACAGTGATTTGTGTGTCTGTGAGCTGGACTGCTGGACAGGGATCTGTGTGTCTGTGAGCTGGACTGCTGGACAGTGATCTGTATGTCTGTGAGCTGGACAGTGATCTGTGTATCTGTGAGCTGGACTGCTGGACAGTGATCTGCGTGTCTGTGAGCTGGACTGCTGGACAGTGATCTGTGTGTCTGTGAGCTGTACAGTGATCTGCGTGTCTGTGAGCTGAACTGCTGGACAGTGATCTGCGTGTCTGTGAGCTGGACTGCTGGACAGTGATCTGTGAGCTGGACTGCTGGACAGTGATCTGTGTGTCTGTGTGCTGGACCGTGGTCTGTGTGTCTGTGAGCTGTGCTGCTGGACAGTGATCTGTGTGTCTGTGAGCTGGACCGTGATCTGTGTGTCTGTGAGCTGTGCTGCTGGACAGTGATCTGTGTGTCTGTGAGCTGGACAGTGATCTGTGTCTGTGAGCTGGACAGTGATCTGTGTCTGTGAGCTGGACAGTGATCTGTGTCTGTGAGCTGGACCGTGATCTGTGTGTCTGTGAGCTGGACTGCTGGACAGTGATCTGTGTGTCTGTGAGCTGTGCTGCTGGACAGTGGTCTGTGAGCTGTGCTGCTGGACGGTGATCTGTGTGTTTTTGAGCTGAACTGCTGGACAGTGATCTGTGAGCTGGTCTGCTGGACAGTGATCTGTGTGTCTGTGAGCTGGACAGTGATCGGTGTGTCTGTGAGCTGTGCTGCTGGACAGTGATCTGTGTGTCTGTGAGCTGTGCTGCTGGACAGTGATCTGTGTGTCTGTGAGCTGTGCTGCTGGACAGTGATCTGTGTCTGTGTGTTGAACTGCTGGACAGTGATCTGTGTGTCTGTGAGCTGGACAGTGATCTGTGTGTCTGTGTGCTGGACAGTGATCTGTGTGTCTGTGTGCTGGACAGGGATCTGTGTGTCTGTGAGCTGGACTGCTGGACAGTGATCTCTCTGGTGTTTTAGGTGGAACCTGACCTCTTGTGGCACCAGCGTGGCCAGCTCGGACTGCAGCGAGGCTCTTCTCCTCCGTGTCTGTGTGCGATCAGGACGACTGCTACTCGCTGCTGGACGAGCAGGAGCTGGCCTCCTTCGAGCTGTTTCCCGAAGGCAGCGTGTGCAGCGACGTGTCCTCATCCATCAGCACATACTGGGACTGGTCCGACAGCGAGTTTGAGTGTCAGGTGAGTCAGATAAAGCTATGTGATAGACTGTAGATTAGGAGCTGGAGATTTCCAGTTTGACAGTGAACCGCTGTAATTCTGCTGTCAGAGAGACTCTCAATCAGCCCTAGTGCAGCTTCTGTCTGGACTAAACACAGACCGGATCTTATTTGAACATTTCGTGCATGTTATTAAATAAACTGTTGTCATTTAAAATCCGGACATCATTGGTAATGTTATTGTTTTAGTGTTGAATCTAGTTGTGTCACAGTTTAACCACACCGTGATAATACTGATAATCGTGATGATGAAGTTAACCTGTATTGCAGTTACCCGGCAGTGATCTAGCCAGCAGCAGCGATGTGCTGTCAGACATCATTCCCAGCGTTCCCAGCTCACCCTGCCTCGCCTCCAAGAGAAAAACCAAACCACACCGAAACCTGGACGAGCTGCCCTGGAGCGCAATGACCAACGACGAGCAGGTCCGAGAAATTCACTCCATGACACTGTCACAGCTTGATGGTGATACATTTATAATTAAATGCCTTTGGTTGTCTTCTAACATCTGTGTGAGCTCGCTTTGATGTTTTTCAGGTGGAATATATTGAGTATTTGAGTCGTAAAGTGAGCACAGAGATGGGACTTGGAGCAGCTTGACATCATAAAGATAATCGACCGGCGCACAGATTCTGCCGACAGACAGCGAGTTCATCATCGAGCTGAACTGCCTCACCGATGAAAAACTCAAGCAGGTGATTAATTACACTCACCTATCTGCTGCAAACGAACAGCACTCATCCATCCACAGCACTGCTTATTAGCACTCTGTTCGTTGCACAACTTAAAACCTAACGTCTTCTAAAGGAGACATCGGATCGGTCATTATGTTTTGAACATAATTTTATGTTGGCAGTGTTTCACATCCACCCTATAATGATAAAAATGTTTTTAATTGCCCAAAAATAATTACCCTTTCTCAAATCAAGCCGTTCTCAGATTCTGATGTCACAACGAATGCATCTAAACCGAACCGCATCATCCCACAGTAGAGAGGGCGGGGCCAGCAGAGCTCATTAGCATATAAAGAGCCATGCAACAAAACAGCTGAACAGAGCTGTAATAAAGGTGTTTTACACTACCATTGAGACATTTTACCCATATTATGTCATAGATTAGAATGCACAATATTATCGGATTTAAATGTATGCAAGTAAAATACACCAATAACATTTAGACTGTGTTTCTGATTAAATAAAGCAGTAATTGATGCCACACTGAGTATGTTTTGATTTAAAGTTCAGAAGCTATAGCTTACATTAATACAAAATGTGACACAAATTAAATAATTTATTAATTAATGTGTAATTTGTACAACTCTTGGTTTAGACCATCTGCAAATGTTAAATCTTAAAATTAAATGTTAGGGTGACTACTGCATCTTTCTGGAAAAAAATACAGCAATTCATATATTGTTTTTTTTATAGTTATTTTCAAAGCTGTCATTATAAAATATCTTCATTGTTGTTTATTTAATTCTAATAAATAAGTTTTATATAAAAAAATAACAAATTATAAAGTAATTAGTTTTATTTCCACTATGAAGAGACATGGTGTTGTTTCCAAACAAAAAGGAAATATATCGGTATCGGCCGAAATGAGTTGAAAAATATCGGCAAAGATCCAATATCGTGCATCCCTATTATAGACATCATAATCATATCAGCGTGTGGAAAACGGGCATCCGATGACCCTATTAGCAAAGAAGAACTGGGTTCACACACTACTAGTCTTTCAGATCGCGCTGGACACAAAACAGACTCACAAAGAAACATGAAATATGTGTGGTTTTCTGTGAAATGTGTGACTAGTGTAGACTGGTCCGACTGAATCATTGCTGAAGCGGTGTGTGACTAGTGTAGACTGGTCCGGACTGAATCATTGCTGAAGCGGTGTGTGACCAGTGTAGACTGGTCCGACTAAATCTGTGCTGAAGCGGTGTGTGACTAGTGTAGACTGGTCCGGACTGAATCAGTGCTGAAGTGTGTGACTAGTGTAGACTGGTCCGGCTGAATCAGTGCTGAAGCGGTGTGTGACTAGTGTTGACTGGTCCGGACTGAATCCGTGCAGAAGCGGTGTGTGACTAGTGTAGACTGGTCCAGACTGAATCAGTGCTGAAGCGGTGTGTGACTAGTGTAGACTGGTCCGGACTGAATCAGTGCTGAAGCGGTGTGTGACTAGTGTAGACTGGTCCGGACTGAATCAGTGCTGAAGCGGTGTGTGACTAGTGTTGACTGGTCCGACTGAATCAGTGCTGAAGCGGTGTGTGACTAGTGTAGACTGGTCCGGACTGAATCAGTGCTGAAGCGGTGTGTGACTAGTGTAGACTGGTCCGGACTGAATCAGTGCTGAAGCGGTGTGTGACTAGTGTTGACTGGTCCGGACTGAATCAGTGCTGAAGCTGTGTGTGACTAGTGTAGACTGGTCCGGACTGAATCAGTGCTGAAGCTGTGTGTGACTAGTGTAGAATGGTCCGGACTGAATCAGTGCTGAAGCGGTGTGTGACTAGTGTAGACTGGTCCGGACTGAATCAGTGCTGAAGCGGTGTGTGACTAGTGTAGACTGGTCCGGACTGAATCAGTGCTGAAGCGGTGTGTGACTAGTGTTGACTGGTCCGGACTGAATCAGTGCTGAAGCGGTGTGTGACTAGTGTTGACTGGTCCGGACTGAATCAGTGCTGAAGCGACGTGTTTTCCCGTGATGAGATCGATGTTTGGTGTTGTTGCTGCAGGTGCGGAGCTACATCCGAGAGCACGGCCCGCGGCAGCAGCGCAGCGTGAAGAGGAGCATGGCCAGCAGCGTGAGTGCTCACAGCAGCAGTGACACCAGCATGGTGAGCAGCGTCAGCAGCAGCAGCGCCTCCACCGCATCCAGCATCAGCCGCGCTCACAGTGACGGGAACCTGGCCTCCGCCGCAGAGAGGATACGAGACTCCAAGGTGCTCCTCCCACACACACAGTGCAGTGATCCATCTTAATCAAACACAGCGCAGTGATACGCCTCAATCACAACACTAAATAATATATAATAACAGAATAATATGTACCGAACAATGCCGTGACGATGCAGAAACGAACCGGATTTCCCATCACTACTGCTGATTAAGTTCAGGTTTACATAACCAGTTATACTCATTCGTTAAGAATTTTTAATAACCGCATACTCTCGTTAAAGAACAAATACTTATTATTATATATAATGTATTTTTATTATTCCAAGCATATATAATCCTATTTATTATTTGATTATTGAAATCCTCTGTTAATAAACGAGCTATAGTTGTATATAACTATACGCGATATAAGTGTTTATAATACACATATATTAAAATTGTATTGCATAGCTGATGCTGTCATAATAAAGACCCATGTTGAATGTTTTTGTGCGTTTCTGCTCCCTGTCGCTGTGGTCGAGCACTAATGAAGTATTGTAAATTACACCGACTTAATAACCGTTACGTGCGTGTTCAGGAGTTCTCAAAAAGGTTTAAACACTGAATACTGAATCGATTTCTTCTCAGAGACGTGGATTTGGATGGCATTAAAATCACTAACTACTCCCTGTAAATGGTGAAAATCACTCTCGTCCCCCTGAGAAACAATTACCGTCCGAATAGGGCTAATGTCTGTTTAATTTAGTTAGGGTTGTGTTATGTTTTCTGGTCAAATTAACAGATGCTACTTCGGTTACATCGTGACTTTAATTACATGTGAATGTGCCAGAGACCATATTTACCACACAATATAGAAATAACGTTCTATGTTAAAACTATAATAATTTTATATGACCTTTCTGTCACCACCACAACAATGAGAAGTCATCGCTCAAATTATGAAACGATTAGGAGAAGAAACCTCCTGAGATGAGACAGAAATGACAAGGATGCGCACCGTCATGTGTATTAAAACCAATCATATTCCTTATTGCTGATGCATTATTAAAGGGTCTTAAGACTGGTCCGGGCTGAATGCAAGTGCTGAAAGCTGATGGACTGATTGTCTTCCAGAAGCGCTCCAAGCAGAGGAAGCTGCAGCAGAAGGCCTTGCGCAAGCGTCAGCTGAAGGAGCAGAGACAGGCTCGTAAGGAGAGACTCAGCGGCCTGTTCCTGAACGAGGAGGTGCTGTCTCTCAGAGTCCCGGAGGAGGAGCGCTGCGACGACCTGGACGTGCTGATGTGACCCGAGTGACCCCTTCAGTGTTCCCCTTCATCACACACACACCGCAGGTTCAAATACATAACGTACAGCAATAACACTAACAGTGCTGTTTAGACATCATGCACACGCCAAGGTATTTGATCCAGACATGCATAAATCATTTTTAAAAAAATGGACCCGAACGTAAGAATCCCTGCTCCATTACTTCCGCTGAGTTTATTTAGTTATTTATCAGCCTAGTGCTTTATATCTCCTGAGACCCGAGGCTGCTAATACCGAACCCGAGGCACTCGTACAAGTCGGACCTCGGGTTTTCAGATCCAAGTGGACCCGTGAAGACCTCTAGTTTGTGGTGTGAAAATATCACATTAAAAACACTTGTGCAAAACATGCTTGGCTCAAAGTGTCCGAATCAGTTTATAACCCCAACTTTTACTGTAGTCCAGTATATGAGGTTTTCTGTTTTTGCTCTCCTCACTTATATAAATGAACTCTAGTGTCCTAGTAACAAAATATCAAATATGATATCTGGGCTCCGAGTAACTTTTGGTTTGACTGTATGTGTTATTAAACAACGTCTTGCATTAAAGCCTAGCATCTCCAACACAGAGGAGCGTTTGTTTACATCATGGATTACACTGACATCTTCTCTAATCATCTGTTCATAATATGTGCATCGATTATTATTAATCGAAATCGAGGGAACACTGACAGCCGAAGGCGTCTCTACTTTGATTTGAAATCTCATTAAATTAAGGTTTTTTTTTTTTTTTACATTAAAACTGCATCTGAACATCTAGTAGTACACCATACCTTAATTGATCTAATATTACAGAAAATATTACATGTGCTCTCAAATCAGAGAAAGTAATATTTCATCATTTGTATTGTGATTGTGTTTTAGTGAAATACACTCAATCGTCGTCTTACGTGTTTTGTTTACTCACAAAAGTATGTTTGTTGTTATTTAAGCTTTCTTTATAAATGTAATTTTTGTTTTATTGTAAATGTTATTTAGTTTCAAAATGTCTAAATAAGATGTGTATTGGCCACACCATGTATAAGACCGGACTTAAGGTGAAGTATGACTTAACTGAAATGTCTGAATATTATTACTTTCAACAATAAAATCAAAGTATGATGTGGATGAGATGTGAAATATAATGAACATCAAGCTGCTTTTGTCATTATGTACTGCCTTGACATTAAATCGTTTTAAGCTTGATTAGTTTCTTTTGGTAGTGCTAAAGCTTTGCTATAGCTACAGTAAGTGTTGCTGAACCATGACGTTATGCCAATAACAACACAATAGATTTGTGAAATGAGTGTCAACCTTAGGAGCATTAGAGGAGCATGTTCCTGGATGTGGAGAAATTAGTGAGGCTTACAAAGATATAAAGTGTACATGTCTGGTCATCGTTGTGTAAGGGACAAGCAGGAGTACTTGGGTCTGGATTTCACATGGAAGGGGAAAATAACAGTGAGATCAGAACTAACTAATACTTGAGATTAGTGCTGGGCGGTATACCGGTTCATACCGAATACCGGTGTTTATTTTTCTTACGATATGAATTTTAAAAATACCGCAATACCGGTGTCATTTAAATAACGTTTGAAACACGACACTGTTAGAGAGGGGTCTCTTTTCACAATTGCATTTTGGCGAGGATACAGCTGTATGTGTTACTAAGCGTGAAAGTTCAGAAACTGAAGCACTGGTAGAATGTGATGAGAGAGAAGAAGTCATCCACAATATCCACATTGACCGCCACAAATAACCACCGTCCGCTGCATAAGCTCCGCGTCTCTCAAACTAAAGTTCTCCGTCGATACGACGGATTCCCTTTCATAACTTTAAGACCGTAAATACGCTTACATTTCTCAAATAGTGCTATACATGTCTTGATTTCAGCTTGAATAAGTCTTAAATGAAGGAAAGACGAGGTGCATTCAGTCTGCTGAGGGGGTGTGATCAAAGCCTGGAGTGGATTAAAGCACGTTCCTCTCTCCGCTCTAAGCGTTCTGTAATCACTCCGCTCTGGATCCACTCCGGGTTTTACATTCCCGCTCACGGAAAAACTGCTCTGTGTTAGAGGTCTGCACGGGCTCAAAACTGAAGCCCGAACCCGGCCCGTACCCGAGATTGTCTGACCCAACCCGACCCGACCCGAGCGGCACGGTTAAATTTAGAGCCCGAACCCGACCCGAGATCCCCCCCCCCCCCCAACGAATAGCCAACAAAAAAAAAGGAAAAGGCTGCATTTCACGATTGCATGCAAAGAAATAGATTAATCAAGGCTCTGCCATTTCACAAACATTTACCAGTTATGAAAGTTTGTGAACATCAGGTGCAGCGGTCGCATACATTCTGCCGAGTTTATGAATTTTGTATGGACAAGAAGATAATTCTTCCACCATTACAAATTATGGTCATTTTTTGTCAGTTAAGGCTCGTTAGCATTCTGTCTACTTTAAATCAGACATAAGATCTTAAATAAGATTGTATTTATTTGAATGCATTAATCATTTATTTGAATTAGCGAGAGAGAGAGAGAGAGAGAGAGAGAGAGAGAGAGACCGAGAGAGAAGGGGGAATGTTGCGCGTGCGTGTGAACCTGCGTCTGCGCATCTCTCTCTACAAGCAATGAGGCTTAGTTACTTCAAAAACAGCGATTTTGCCGCCTCGTTGCAGATAAATATAATGTTGTGACTTGCGAGTCAGTAGCCTGTCGAAGCTATTTTACTAATAAAAGTGTCCGTGATGTTTGTGCTCTGCGCGATCTCTGATATCTGTGGGCAATGTGTGTGCGTGCGTCTATGAAAGCAGCAAAGCCTCTGCATATAGTTTTGGCTACAAACCCGAACCCGACCCGAGCCCGAGGCTATCCATTAAACATTAACCCGAAACCCGACCCGAAACCCGACAGTATTTCGGGACCCGCGGGTTCGGGTCGGGTAGCAGACCTCTACTCTGTGTTCACTCCATTTAAACGTTATCGGGGATTACTGAGGGAAAAGAAACATGTAGGAAACATGTAGCACACTGTTGTTGTTCTGCGGAACACAAAAAATCATCCCCGCCTCGGCAAACAGCATAGTAACGCTCGCATCATTCAGTCGGGTTCTTAGCAGAGAACACCGAGCAGAACTTGAATTGCGGCGCGGGATTGCGGCTATTAATAATAATTATACTCATTCCCACAGGTTCCGACAGAATGCATCACATTTGCACGTGCTTTTGATTCTTGAGAACTCACTCACGCGCTCTCAATGTATGCGCCCACAGATCACGATCAGGAGACAGCTTTTAATAATTATAAGGGGAGTTTGCAAATGTGATATATTGATTTAATACAAAAGATCAATAAACAAGTACTGCATGATTTTGTTCTATTTCATCAACGGAAATAGTTTAGAAAAAAGTAACAGCTGAGCCGTTGTGCATCACTAAAAGCAAATTTATATATAAAACATTAATGTCCACATGAATATATGAATTTAATTGCACTCATGCCACCCCTGAGCCTCATTAAACGTCTGAAAATTTACCTACAAGCCACTTTTGTGTTCTTCTGTGCCACCTCTGTAGTACAATTTTTTTTATTAATACTAATTTCATGATTGGTAACTTATTTGTCTTATTGTACTTATTGTATTGTTTTAAATATAAATTTTAAAAAGCTTATAAACTTTTTTTTTTATTTGAAGTAGATGAAAATTATGCCATTGCAAAGGTAAAAATAAAATACCCCTGTAAGTCACTTTAAGGAGTCAAACGTCACCTCGTATTCGGAAGAAATTTTTTTTTATCTAAATTTCTTTTTATTGATCAGAAGGTACTCCTAAATGTTTTTAATTAGGAGGACAAGCGCTCCTAATTACAAGAAGAAAAACACTGCTCTTAAACTGTGTGTGTGAATGTAGCCGTATGGCTGTGGAATGGGGTTTGGCCGAGGAAATATTTTGTCAATTTTTTTTATATTTTTTTTAACCCCTGTATTTAGTGTGGACTTTTTCTACAATATTCACTCATCATGACACTAAAATATGACATTGTAAGTCAATCTACTGCAGTTTTTCCTCAGTAAGTAGAAAATGTGGTTAACACCCGGTCATGCATGAAAAATATAAATACCGTCATATACCGTGAAACCGGTATAATTTAGAAAAATACCGTGATATACATTTTTGGTCATACCGCCCAGCTCTACTTGAGATTAAGACTAGTCCCCAAGCTGACCTAGGGAACACACATTGGAGCACCCTGGGAGGAATAGACATCATGATCCAGTCAGAAGCGTAAACATAATGACAATATGGTAAATCCATGTGTGACAAAGTTAGGACACACTTACTGTTAACATAGGAACTAATGGTTCAAGCAGCAGTCGGGCCTTTGATTAACTGATCCCCAGCACCTCTATAAAAGCATAAGTGTTGGTAGTTTGCTAGTTTTGAGCCTTCAGGTGTGTGTTAACACAACGCCAAGGAGTTAAGACATCAGCAATCGTTGCTGCTATCAATCTGGGAAGTGTAACACAGCCATTTCCAAACCATTTGAAGTCCATTGTTCTACTGTGAGGAAGATTATTCACAAGTGGAAGATGTTCAAAACAGACACCAATCCTCCCAGGAGTGGATGTCCCTGCAAATCCACCCCAAGATCAGACCGTGTAGACAGCACAATAATTCACCACAGGCCTCAGCTAACACGTGAAGCAATAAAGTGCAGTAGAAAATTATGGGACAATTATGGCAGCATTGTTTATGTTTGCATCTGAACAAACCGTAAGACTTCTAGAACAATGACTGTTGAACAGATAAGTCCGAGGTGGAGATGTTCGGCCATAATGCCCTGCAGCACGTTTGGTGAAAACCTAGAGCATATGAGCACAAAAGATACACATGCTGATGATTTTGGACTTGTTTAGTATCCACAGGACCATGGGCACCTCATAGAAATCAAGCATAAACTCCTCTGTATGCCAAAATACTCTAATGTGACCGCAGGAGTCCGACAGCTAAAGCTTGGTGATGCAACAGCACAATGCACACCAGCAAGAAAACAATCAAGGTCCTGCAATTCAGATACTGAGAGTGAACATTGCAGAGTAAGTACTTTTTAATTGGGCTGCATGGTTAATTATTCATGTCCTTGAACGACATATCCTTTTGCATTTTTATATACGTTTTAGTTTTGCTACTGATTTTTATTACCCGTATTTTAGTGTAACTAATGTGTTGCATCAAAGATGACCGATCAGATCAGAAGAAGGATCTAATGATTGTGCGTTTAAGTCCAAATGTGCAAGATTAAATTATGATAAACTGTTAATTCTCATGAACCGTTAAACAAAACACAGCACGCAGATGTTATACAATATCCAGCAAAAGAACTTGAGAAACACTAGGTTATACAAGGAATAAGGACAAAGTCAATTGGACTTGGACAAGTACTTGATGTGTGAGGTTTAAATACGTTTGTTGCTACCATTTTGAGACTGAACATTTGATCAATTACTTAACTATCAAAACAATCCAGATTAAATAAGATTTTAGTTTATATCCACAATTATATATAAACAGTGCCCCACTCTGACAGAGATAATGTATGTATGATAATATTTGTACTGTCTTTTTTTCTAGGCATCATTCACCTCACAATGACTAGCCATGGTAGGAAATATGTTATATTATTGATGCCTACTGCCTGATTCTGTATAAATAATAATATTGTTATAAATTCTCTAATAGGTACTAAACGAAAGCGCAGTTATGAGCCATCCGGCTCGAGTGCAGAGCGACCTGACAACAGTTCACAGGAACTTATAAGTAAGTAATCCTATTGCACCACTTTATTTAACATGTTTTGCTTAATGTAATGAAGAGGCAGTGTGGTTAGATCCAATAGCAGCTTTAATGATTGACAAGAGGTGGTCAGACAGGCAATGGTCAAAGGTAGTAACAGGAGTTGTGAAGGCTAGACAGAATCAGCAACAGGGACAATGCAAGGTCGGGGCAGGCAGCAGACAGAGAAGATATCAACAGGCAGGCAGGGTCAAAAGGGCAGGCAGCAAACGGTCAGAGTAAAACGCAGTCCAGGTAAACACAGGGAATCAGAAAACAGGGGAAACGCTCAGAATGTTAGCCAGGGGACAACAAGACTTCGCACTGGGTGAGTGTTTGTGTGCTGCTTTTATGTGAGTGAGTGAATGAGGTGCAGGTGTGGTGAGGCAATCAGGGTTGATGAGTGAATGGTGACAGCTGTGTGATTGGTGTAATGGTGGACGGAATGTGTGTGCAGTGCATGATGGGAGATGTAGTCCATGGGTGATGTGCAGTTGAAGTGAGTGGCAACCAGATTCATGACAGAGCCCCCCCCCAAAGAGCGGCTTCCAGACGCTTCACACACACACGGCACAATCCAGGAGGGCGGTGGAGGAACTGGGGGAGGGAATGGAGGGCCAGGTCCATGTGGGGACAATGAGACAGGAGCCCACCAGGGCAGGCGGACGAGACAGCAGGGGCGTGAAGGGATACTGGGTGACCGCTGTGGCGTGAGGTGACTCTGGCAGGTCGGCGAGGCGTGGGGTGACTCTGGCAGGTCGGCGGAGGCGTGGGGTGACTCTGGCAGGTCGGGAGGCGTGGGGTGACTCTGGCAGGTCGGCGGAGGCGTGGGGTGACTCTGGCAGGTCGGCGGAGGCGTGGGGTGACTCTGGCAGGTCGGCGGAGGCGTGGGGTGACTCTGGCAGGTCGGCGGAGGCGTGGGGTGACTCTGGCAGGTCGGCGGAGGCGTGGGGTGACTCTGGCAGGTCAGGCGCCCACCAGGGCGGAGCAGACGAGACAGACGCCCACCAGGGCGGAGCAGACGTGACAGGCACCCTCCAGGGCGGAGCAGACGAGACAGACGCCCACCAGGGCGGAGCAGACGTGACAGGCGCCCTCCAGGGCGGAGCAGACGAGACAGACGCCCACCAGGGCGGAGCAGAGATCCCTGGCCGAGACTGGGACCTAGAGGAAACGGAGACACAAGAGGCAGAGAGAGCACATTTGGTTTCAGGAACCGGGGCAGGGAGTTTAAGCGGCCATGGTAGATCCGGGGCCTCGGGCAGCCATGATGGATCAGGGGACCTCATGGGCCATGGCGGGTCCGGGGTCTCCGTGAGCAATGGAGGGGAGCTCCCTCCATGAAAGTTCTTGGTGAACTCCACTACCTCGAGGGGGCACTCTGGAAGCGCTGAATCTCGGTGGCGCTCGGGCGGCTCTGACTCTCTTGGGCGCTCGGTAGAACTGGACGGAACCAGCGGAGGCATCGGTGAGCTGAACGGGATCAGCGGAGGCATCGGTGAGCTGGACGGAACCAGCGGAGGCATCGGTGAGCTGGGACGGACCGGCCGAGGCATCGGTGAGCTGGGACGGACCGGCGGAGGCATCGGTGAGCTGGACGGGACCGGCGGAGGCATCGGTGAACTGGACGGAACCGGCGGAGGCATCGGTGAACTGGACGGAACCGGCGGAGGCATCGGTGAACTGGACGGAACCGGCGGGGCATCGGTGAACTGGACGGAACCAGCGGAGACGAAGGAGAGCTGGGCGGGACCAGCGGAGACGAAGGAGAGCTGGGCGGGACCAGCGGAGACGAAGGAGAGCTGGGCGGGACCAGCGGAGACGGCGAGAGCTGGGCGGGACCAGCGGAGACGGGAGAGCTGGGCGGGACCAGCGGAGACGGCGAGAGCTGGGCGGGACCAGCGGAGAAGAAGAGCTGGGCGGAACCAGCGGAGACGAAGGAGAGCTGGGCGGGACCAGCGGAGACAAGGAGAGCTGGGCGGGACCAGCGGAGACGAAGGAGAGCTGGGCGGGACCAGCGGAGACGGGAGAGCTGGGCGGGACCAGCGGAGACGAAGGAGAGCTGGGCGGGACCAGCGGAGACAAGGAGAGCTGGGCGGGACCAGCGGAGACGAAGGAGAGCTGGACTCTGAGCTCCTGGGACGGAGCGGGCTCTGGAGCGGACTCTGCGAGCTCCTGGGACGGAGCGGGCTCTGGAGCGGACTCGGCGAGCTCCTGGGACGGAGCGGGCTCTGGAGCGGACTCTGCGAGCTCCTGGGACGGAGCGGGCTCTGCGAGCTCCTGGGACAGAGCGGGCTCTGGAGCGGACTCTGCAACACCCACAGTGAAGGAAGAGCCAGCATACAACAAAGCATAGTCCCTAAGACCCCTTAAACTGCCATTAAACTCCCCACCAGGAAACAGAGATTTGTCCAACTGGGATTTGCTGTGTTCATTGAGCCCGAAATAAAACAAGTCTTTGAACAAAAATTCATCGTACAACGGTACCTGATACGACAGCTCCCAGAACTGGTGGACATACTCCTCAATAGACAGGCCTCCCTGGCGAAGATGTAGGAGTTGGTCTATGGAGTCCATGGTTGAGCTGGGTAGCCGAAATAAAGCCGCTGGATCTGAGTTGGCGAAGTCTTCTGTAATGAAGAGGCAGTGTGGTTAGATCCAATAGCAGCTTTAATGATTGACAAGAGGTGGTCAGACAGGCAATGGTCAAAGGTAGTAACAGGAGTTGTGAAGGCTAGACAGAATCAGCAACAGGGACAATGCAAGGTCGGGGCAGGCAGCAGACAGAGAAGATATCAACAGGCAGGCAGGGTCAAAAGGGCAGGCAGCAAACGGTCAGAGTAAATACGCAGTCCAGGTAAACACAGGGAATCAGAAAACAGGGGAAACGCTCAGAATGTTAGCCAGGGGAAAACAAGACTTCGCACTGGGTGAGTGTTTGTGTGCTGCTTTTATGTGAGTGAGTGAATGAGGTGCAGGTGTGGTGAGGCAATCAGGGTTGATGAGTGAATGGTGACAGCTGTGTGATTGGTGTAATGGTGGACGGAATGTGTGTGCAGTGCATGATGGGAGATGTAGTCCATGGGTGATGTGCAGTTGAAGTGAGTGGCAACCAGATACATGACACTTAAAATTGCATCAACTGTATATTAAAACGTATAAAATACAATGATAACAACAGCATAGTAATGTGTGGACGAGATCTCTTTAAGAATGTTTCACATACGCTAGAATGTTTTTGATATTCATGCAATATTGTATTTACACATTCATGCATATGACAATATTTCAAACTTGTTATATATGTCATTATATATGCATAATTTTTATTTAGACCTAAAAATCATTAGGTGTTCATTTAACAATATGAGTGGTCAACTTATCTTTGAGTAAAAAGAAGAAAAGGCAGCATTGTAATAAGGTACTAAACATGCATTGATACTTAATTTAACATTAAACACACACAGACACACACACGGGCCACATTAGCAGTTGTAAGAGGGCCCGGCTGGAACGATCCAATGACGGCAGTCGTTCCGCGGGTGAAGGGCTTTGCGTGTTACAGTCTTTCCTTTTCACGACACAACAAGAACATTAAAATGGAACACTTCTTCTTATATATTTTATCTCGTTATTTCATCTGACTCCATAAATGAAAAGGTTTTAATGATATCTGTGCATCATTAAAACATGAACGAATGATTGATTATTCTTTTCAGCTCTGTTTAATACTTTACCCGCTCAGATGTAGGGAAACTATATCGCTCAGAGGCCCTGTTTTTCACAGGTCTCACGGACACAATCTCGTCAGGCCCGGTCGTCAATCAGAGGTAAATTATGGTTATGTATCTAAGATTTGCCGTTAATGCACACGTACACAATCAGAGACATCGAATAACCCCCTTGGAGCCCCCTCAGAACTTTAGTTTGTTTGTTTACTTCAGTAAAGGTTTTTGGCCATTATCAGATATGTTAATAGGTCAATTTACAACACTCGTAATAACTTTGGATTGGTCAAATCCTTGTTTAAAGTAACATTAAATCAAAAGTCAGAGGTATGGGCGTACCCGAGTTCAGTCTGACCAGACGGTGTTCGCCGTCCCTAAACGGAATTATCCCGCCCCTGCATTCCAAGTACACTTAAAAGATGCCGGGTATTAGCCGTCGCTAAAACTGACGCAGGCTTGCGGAAATATACGAATCCGCTACTCTAATAGGGAGAAAGCAATCTTTAGAGGCAGTCAGAATAGAATTAAACGTTACAATTTATTAACCAGGTAATCGAAACAATTATTCAAAACTCCAATGGTACAAGAATAGAATCATCAGTTAACAATACTACCTGGCAATGAAAACTACACACAGCGATTTGTGTGGGCAGTCAGCCTACAGACTCCCAGAACTTTGTGTCCCGTTTCCTTATAAACCCAGATAATTCAATAAGCCCACCAAATGGTGGTCTTGTTATTATAATTAGTCTTTAGAATTTTCAACCAAAAGGCTTCTTGATATCCTGTGGCAGGGAATGCTTATTTACATACAGGAGGCGATCTGAATAGAAGATCAGGGGGGAAGGCACACCCTTACGCTGTACACTATACTTCTCATATTTTAGAACTTCCTTTAGCTTTTCATTATGATTGGGAGAATGAGACCATTTTACCAGACCCACTGAGACATTTCAAAGATATCAAACATGTATGGTTACTTTTTGTACATATTACATTGCATGGATTTTAGGTGATGAGGGAGGGGGAATGGTGACTGCACCAGGTCCATCGTGCGGACCGTCAGCACCGGGTGTGAACCCCCCAGTGTGCTGCGTCCTGGCTGTTACATATGTAAGAGGTAGTTTCTGTTGATTACTGGCACCGGGCTTGCAGTTCCTCTCTGGGGGGGGCAGACATCCTGGCACCGGGCTTACACAGTGGATATAAACTGTAAATATAGGGCATTCAGAACTAGGAGCACAACACAGAAAGACACTAGTGGCAACTGGCGACAAAGCTGCCGATGGTGTGAACCGGGCTTAATTCTTTACTTTCTGTGGATTTATACTCGTTAATTATATGACCATCTACTGATACTGCTGTGCAGACTAGGCAGATTAAAAATACAATCGTCAGTGACTTCACAATGTTTGTTTTTACAAATTTTACATCAATGTTAATTAATTTAATTTATATAGCCTCATGTCTAGATATTGTTAAGTTGTCTTCGGTGATTCTGTAGAATACTTTATTAGTTTGCAACACTGCTAGGTATCTAGATAACTTAAGGGACCTTTGGTCATGATACAGTGACAAATTAAAAACACTTTTTCACTAGAATTGTTAGGTTATTTTATTTATATCCTTACGTCTAGACAATTTAGAATGTATTGTTCCATTGATTTATTGATGTATCCATTTCTCAAACTGCCATAATGTGGCACTTACAGCATATGCAGTAAACTACAGAGGACACTGAAATTAGGTAGACGGCTACACTGCTAATGTATGATTTCCATAACTTGTCATTATAAAACAATTATTTAAAGTCTGTGTATTATATTTGAAAATGACAATTGTATTAATAAAACACAGAATCATTTTCTTTTGTGTCCGGATTTCCTACTAAATACTTGTAAAAACTAACAACCACTTTAAACATATAATTATTTTTTTATATATTTTATTAAATACATTTTGACTAAGCACAACTAACAGAAAGGAGCAGGCATCTAATAATATCTTCTGGCATCATATTATGATGGTGTGGAGGATATAACAGAAGATAAATGGCAGATAGCTGTTTAAATCCATAGACCCAGACAATTAATACAGAGTTTAATACATTATAAGTGGGTCTTGGTAGCATATAAAACTCCATATACATTTAATCCCCATTCCTAAACAATGTATACAATAATGTAATCTGTTCTGTGTTCATAAAACATTCCCAAAAGTCCCATACTATGTATATATAATAGTTCCCCTGAAGCTACACACTAACACATGCATTATAGTTTCCACTGATTGCAAGCAACAGCATCTGTAAACACCGTAATAATACAGATATCCCTAAAATTAAGCAATTGATACAGTTACAAGTTGTGCCATTGTTTGATCCTGCAAAATTGTAAACAAAAAAATATTTAAAGCAGTAAAGGCGTGACGTGAAGAATGCAACGATGTGAATTGTATTGATTGCTCTTTGCTCAGTCACACAGTTGTTGTAACAGGTTCTCAAGCTCTTTAATGTCTTCAAGAACATCTAGAGAAGACACATCACAGAATTGCAAAATATGCTTTTAATATAGCAGCTGCACTTAATGAATTTCAACTGGGTTGTGTCTAATTACTGTTGATTTATATTTAGTTGCTTTAAACAAGATGAGAGTTTCTTACCCAGTTTGATTTTGCCAGTTTCTGACAGCAAGAGTATTGACTTTTGTAGTCCAGACTCTAGAGTATATTTTATATGTTGCTGTGCAAAGAAGACATACACTCAAGTACACATGCTTTGAAATGTTTAGAAACCTCTGAATTGTATGAATTTGTCGAAGTTCAGCAATATTTCAAAGTTTAATCAGATATCCAGGCCACTTTTATTATCATAATGTATAGTCATGGAGAAGTTTAAACATTAAATAAATGAAAAAGCTCCAGACAAAAGGGAACTCACTATTGTAATTGTAAAAATCATCATATGTTAAATACTCTGAAACAAATACCTCCAAATCTCTGAATTTCCTAAGCACTTCTGCTTTAGCCTGTTTGAACATGTCATGTTTTAAATGCTCAACGGCTTCTGTTAGAGTATTCTGCATCTTCTTCATGGAACCGGTTCCATGAAACTTAGCAGCTTCTAAAATTAGCACCAAACAAATGTATTCATCATACAACCTTTCATTCATATAATTCATATGTATTATATAACACAATCATGAAAAAAAATAATTAGTTAGTTTTAATTTGACAGCAGTTCCCTCTAAAGCAGTGTTGCCCAACCCTGTTCCTGGAGATCTACCGTCCTGCAGAGTTCAGCTCCAACCCTGATCAAACACAACTGAACCAATTAATTAGGATCTGAAGGAGTTAATAATGGCACTGGAGGGGTGCCAGCACAACCATTAGCCCAACATTCTCAGCGGCCAGGGAAAGCATAGGCATCATCTCTGGGTCTGGCTCGGACAACGCTACCACACCCGAAGGGGGCAAAGCATCCTGGTCGTCATCCCCGGAGAGATAGGGCTCGCCCTCCGATGCAGCGATCGACATCCGGTTTGTCAGAGGGGGCACCGAAGCATATGCCCAGAGGGCCCAGAGGACAGAGGGCCCAGCGCGCTCCTTCAGCAGCTCCACCGGTTGCTCCACCGGCTGCGGAGTGCTTGAGAGGTGAGTAACTCCACTTGGGGAAGCCCTCACCGTGATCCTCAAATCATCTCTGACTCCACTGGATGCAGCGCCCCACCCCACCCCCCTCCCCGCCGGGTGATGGAACGAATTCTGGATCGTGGGACAGGGAGAGGGACTCCGCCATGTTTGACATAGCAGAGTCTTTTATGTAACTCCGAGATAGTCATGTCCCCACAAGAAGAACATGCCCCTTACACGAAAGCTTCCTCCACGTGCTGAATGCCCAGACACGTGAGGCAGCGATCGTGACCGTCCTGAAGCACGAGAAAACAAGCACACCCAGAAACGCATGGGTGATTAGACATCTTTAAAAAGACGCGATCGCCTGTGTTACTCTTTTAGAGATTGCTCTTTTAGTGCTGAAGCACGCAGGGGAACTGGCCACCGCACACTCCTGGTGTGGCTGTCTGCATGAAGACAATCTATTTTTCTTTCTCTCGTGAGACCGCAAACACTGCTGCTGTGCCGTAATATACGCACTCGTTCTCTGCAATCACTCGACGGAAGGAAGAGCAGTAGTGATGCACCACCACTCGGCTGCAAAGCAAAAAGATGAATTGATGCGGTGCACCTGCTGCCTCTTATACCCGTGCTGTGGAGTATGGCAGCCAGATGCGAAATACTGTATGCCAATGTCCATTGACTTGTTTAGTTACACTTGAAGTGGATTGGTCTCTCTGGCGAGATCCCAATTCGTCGATCACCGACGTGACTTGGAGTGACCGACTGAAAAGGAACTTAGTGAGTAACTATTGAAACTAATGAGGGAGGTACTAAACTGATAATAAGTTAAACAGGGAACATAAGAAATTATTACAGAACACAAGGAAAAGGCAAAAACAAAGCATAAACCTGACAACAAAGTTCCATTTGTTAACATTAGGTAACCACAGTTAATATGAGCTAGCAATTAACAATTATTCTACAGCATTTATTGATCTTATTTAATGTCATTGTCAACATTTGCTAATATTTTTATAATCAAAAGTTTCATCTGTTAACATTAATGCACAATGAACTAACTAACATGAAGGAACAATGACCAATTGTATTTTTATTAACTAACATTGTTAAATAACATATGTATTAACTGATGTTAATGAACATAGATATTACTTTGATAAAACAAAATTAGTCTGATAGTCAATAACTTGTAAGTGATTGCTTACTGTCATAATAGGGAACCATTGCATCCCTAATCGTTGTTGCGATAGATAAGGAGATGTACTTCTTTCTTCCAATAACTTCTCTTTTGAGCTCCATCTTGAGTTTGATTTCCTTTTCAGAGAATTGAAGTCATAAACACAATCATCATTTAAATTGAAATTATGACATGCATTGTGTTAGAGGTTTTGTTTTGGCAGCTATTTACTGTAATATCACCATGTAAACAGATCATTTTAAATTGTGCAGCATTTTATATTTAAAATAGTTGTGGTCCAAGCACACCAATAACAAATATGTTAAAAGGACCTTACAGAGTGTGGCTCAAACTGTAGGGATTAGTGATTGGTATTGCTTTATTGAGGAGCAAATTGTTGGATAACATTAAAAGCATAAATCAGTATGTAGACGGTCATAAACAATATCATTTGTGAAATGGACTAGTTTTTACTAATACACACTTTTCAGCTTCTTGTCTACTATAGACAAATTAAAAAAAAAAAAATTGACAAAATTTAGCAATTTCTAAAGTGATATAATTTCCATGCATGCAGATGTTTTATAAATTGTTAAAAGGAAAAATGTGATGACCCCAGGTTTCTTGTTTTCCTTCTATGATCGGATAATACTGCTCACCTCTCTTTTGATGAAGTTTTCAATGTGATAAAACATTGAAGCTCTGGGGGGCTCAGTGTCACTTTGGATGATGCTGAATTTTTCAATCTGTTCTTGCACTGATTTCCCTGTTTTACAATGGATTCTAAAGCAACAGAAAACAAAATAAAATATTTGCAATGCATATAGAACTACTTTTTAAATATTTAAAGTTTTACACATAAAACTATTTAAAATAATAATAAAAAAAGTTTCAAGTGTGTGTTTTAATACATCTTTCACCTACTGACACTCATGTCCTAATGAATAAATGATTAACCCGTATATTACTAACATTACATATTTTAACTAAATAAGGTGATAAAACAGAACTTACGGAAAAATTGAATCAAACTCCTCCTCGATGTTTGTGTACATGTGCTTGGCCAATTCCATGTTTAGATCCAAATCTGTACTCCATGCATTTGACCAATGATAGCCATCATTTTTACACAAAGCCTTGAGGATTTTATGGAATCCTCCTTTGCCGTGAGGTAAATTCTAAACAATCATGCATAAAATATCTCTGCAGTTAATAATAATAAAACAAAAAAATCTAATGTTTGCACTACATTTGAATACAACAGAATCATACTTACAGGTGATATAATGGAACATGCACTGGTAAGACATGATCTCTCAGACTCTTCCACTCCATCTGAGAGACACTTTTCCAGAACACAATAAAGCATGTCAAACTGCCAACCTAACTTCTCCACTGCCTTACATAGGTTCTGCTCAAATTTATTGTGGACCTCTGTTTGAACCTGTACAACAGATGAATATATATGTCAATAGATATGAAGCGGATATGTTCTCTTTCATAGGTAACTCAACGCTGTGTAGCTTACCGCAGTGGGAACACCCAGGTGTGACCGATTGTCTGAAGCCCATATAGAATCACGCTAATTCATTGGCTGATGGCGCGAGATACCGCCCCCTACGTCATACGTGTTTGACATAGACCCGCGATCGTGCCATCTTACCCCTCAGTTTTTCCTCTCTTCAGAAGCGTTCGCTTCTTTTCTGGCGGTTTTTCTGGCCCAATTATTAGCGATAAGGTGCTAATCTGCGACTTTTCCACTTTGGGTAGGAGGATATTTTATATACCTCAGCCTTTGACTCTGAGGACTTTGGGGCTGCGTCACTCAACACTCTTCTCCGGCCTACAATGAGCTCGTGGAAGTTTTGGCGCGCACCACTGAGAAGCTGAGCTTAGATTGGTCGGATGAGCCTCGCGAATCCCAGTCATCTAAGCTCGACAAGCGTTTCCTCACTGGCTCTGGTTCGCACCTGACGAGAATAAAGCTGCCTTTCTTCCCTGACCTGCACTACTAGGTTTCCAGGTCTTGGAAGCAGCCCTTCTCCTCTCGCCTCACTAATGGGGTGGCAGCTGACTTCAACAACCCCGTTGGTTCTGTGGAGCAGGGGTACGCCACAGTCCCGGCGGTCGAGGACACGCTGCGCACCTCTCGCCGAATTCCGCCCCCTCGTGGAAGAACGCCACCTATGGCTGAAACTCACGGGGAGAAAGAGAAGGCTTTCCTCCTCAATGCCCTGATCTCTGGCTCTGGCTTGTTCGGTGGCGCGGTTAACGCCGTCATCGATAAGTTCAGCGCTGCTAAAACGCAGTCAGCTGTGTTTAAGCAGTTCATGCCGTGTCGTGCGCGTGAGCCAGCCTTTGCCTCATCCTCCAGGGAGCGCCCGGCCCCCAGTAAGGAGCCAGTCGGTAGAGTGAGCGAGCCGATGCATCCTCCACCTTACACGGTTTGGGGAGCCCGTGGTCATTCTGCTTCTCGTCAACGCCCCCGTAAGCGGGTGGATATAAAACGCCCGAGTGAGCCCCCTGCGATGGCTTCTTCGGGTCGCTCCTGATGCACGTATTAGGAAAAGGAGAGCTTCCCCCACCTTGTTGGATCGCGATGGACCGCTAAAGCGTATCTAACCGCGCCATCCTCGCCGCTGGGAACGTCTCGAGGTGCGCAGGCCACTTCCCCTCTTCAGCGGCTGTTGAGGGTAAGAGACACTTCAGGTTTTCTCCCCTCGCCTTTACGGCCTCGTTAGGTCACGCCTCCCGCACGAGGACGCTGTGAGCTCTCCTCTGCTTTGGCCAGGTTCATGTCCCTCCCTTCAGGGGGACGTTCAGAGCGGGGACCCCACGTTGGTATCCCCCTTGATACATTTCACTCCGTTACCTCTGTCGGCCTTCCTCCATACCTGGAGGGACCTGCTGGGAGTGTCGCCCTGGATTCTTCGTATGATCCAGTTCGGTTACACACTCCCAATTTGCTCGCAAACCCTGGCCCTCCATTTCAACGGGATTTTTCTTACTGCTGTGAACAGTCCCACCGAGGCTTCTGTCCTGCAACAGGAAGTCTCTTCTTTTCTGCTCAAAGGAGCAATAGAAGGGGTCTCCTCTTCGGATCTACACCGCGGCTTCTTCAGACGGTATTTTCTAGTTCCAAAGAAGGATGGGGGTTTGCGTACTATACTAGATCTGCACAGGCTGAATTATTCCCTCTGCAGAGGAAAATTCAGGATGCTGATGCTCAAGAGCATTCTTTCCCAGGTCCAAGAGGGGGACTGGTTCGTCACGGTCGACCTGAAGGATGCCTACTTCCACATCCAGGTGTTTCAGAGGCACAGGAAGTTCCTCAGGTTCGCCTTCGGGGGAAAGGCTAATCAGTACAAGGTTCTTCCCTTTGGGCTAGCACTGGCCCCAAGGACGTTCACCAAGTGTATTTATTCAGCTCTGGCCCCGCTGAGGCTCCAGGGCATCCGAATCCTCAACTACCTGGAAGACTGGCCTATTTTAGCCAGCTCCAGGGAGCAGGTGATTCGTCACAGGGACTCTCTCCATCTCCACCTTCGCGCGCTTGGCCTTTGGCTGAATGGCCAGAAGTGCGTGCTCACCCCAGCCCAGCAGACAATTATTTTGGGAGTCTGCCTGGACTCAACCTCGATGCAGGCCCGTTAGAGAACATTCAGTCGTGCGCGGCCCGCTTAAAGCTAGGTCGACATGTGTCAGTGGGCCTGTATCGCAGGCTCCTAGGTCTCATGGCGGCAGCTTCCCCGGTTCTTCCCCTGGGACTGCTCCATATGAGACCATTCCTCTAGTGGATGAAGTCCCTGGGTATTTGTCCCTCTTGGCCGTCCCTTCACCTACTAAAAGTGTCAGGTGCCTGTTTCTGCGCCCTTTTAGTGTGGCAGGACCCCAGTTTTCTCCTGAGTGGAGTACATATGGGGGTAATCTGCCGTCGCAAAATGATAACAACGGATGCTTCCCTCTCGGGGTGGGGGACAGTTTTCGATGGACGACTGGCTTACAGTGTCTGGTCAGGCAAGTACCTCACCTGGCACATAAACGGCCTTGAGAGTGGTTCATCTAGCTCTCACTCACTTTATTCCGTTCCTGACGCACTCACATGTCATTGTCAGAACGGACAACATGGCGGTGGTGTCTCACATCAATCGCCAGGGGGGCTCCTGGTCATGCACCCTTAACAGGCATGCGCACCAGCTTCTTCTTTGGGCACAGGACATGTTTTTGTCCCTGAGAGCGGTTCATGTCCCAGGGGTGCTGAACCTAGCGGCAGACTTCTTGTCAAGACAGAAACTCAGGTCATGGGAATGGATGCTAAACCACTGTATGGTGGATCAGATTTCGGAAAGATTCGGTGCGGCAGAGGTGGACCTCTTTGCGTCGCAGGATTCGATCCAATGCCCCCTTTGGTTCTCCCTCTTTCACCCTACCTCTCTGGGTATAGATGTGCTAGCGCACCCCTGGCCGGACATGAAGCTGTATGCTTTCCCTCCGGTCAAGCTCACCCCAGCGGTGCTGCGCAGGGTGAAGAAATGCGGACTCCACCTTTTCCTAGTAGCCCCGCTCTGGCCTTCCCAGACATGGTTCTCTGAGTTGGTCTCCCTCCTGGAGGGCGACCCGTGGGAGATTCCGGTCAGGAAGGACCTACTCTGTCAGCTTCGGGGTAGGATCTGGCACCCACGTCCAGAGATATGGAAGTTGTGGTCATAGCAGATTATAGGCCGCCCTTAGCTCTTGATCTCTTGGATGGAGTCCGTGAGACCGTTGATAGTGCCAGGGCCCCTTCTACTAGGAAGCTTTGCTCCTCCAAATGGAGGGTTTTCAAATCCTGATGTTTGGCTAATGCTTTGGACCCAGTTAACTGCCCGGTTGGTTCAGTGCTGGAGTTCCTACAGCATACATTTTCGGCTGGAGCGGCCACTACCACAATGAGAGTCTACGTTGCGGCTATTGCTGCTCAAAGGGACTCAGACGATGTCCCCCTGGGTAGATATCTTTTGTTGTCCTCCTTTATGTGTGGGGCTAAGTGCTTGAGGCCAGTTCGTTCTCCTAGTTTCCCTTCTTGGGACCTTTCTGTGGTCCTGAAGGGGTTGCTAGAGTCTCCTTTTGAACCTCTTGAGTCCGCTCCCGTGAAGATTCTGACACTGAATGTTACACATTTGTTGGCATTGGCCTCATTCAAGCATGTGGGAGATTTGCAGGCTCTGTCTGTCAGCGAGTCCTGCACCGAGTTTGCTCCGGGTCTGATTAAGGCTTTTTTAAGGCCTAGGCCGGGTTATGTCCCTAAAGTTCTCCCTACAACTTTTCATTCGCAGGTGGTAGTGCTGCAGGCTTTCTCTCCCTCCCCTTCGAGTGAGGGCGATGATCTTCGTCTGCTCTGCCCTATTAGAGCCCCGAAGATGTATGTGGACTGCTCCAGTCAATGGCGTCAGTCCTTACAGCTGTTAGTGTGTTTTGGCGCAGGCCGCAATGGGCTATCCGCGTCTAAACATACAATATCCCACTGGGTTAGCGATGCTATTTCGCTGGCCTATGAGGTCCGCAGTCTGGCTTCACCTCTAGACATCAGAGCTCATTCCACCAGAGGGCTGGCTTCCTCAACAGCATTATTTAGAGGGGTGCCCCTAGAGGACATTTGTATGGCGGCGGGATGGTCCTCTCCCCATACTTTTGTGAAGTTCTATAACCTTGATGTGAACAGAGCTCCAGGCTCCCAGGTTCTTTCTGCTTGAACCAGCTGTGTTTTTGGTGTTCTGGTCTGTAATTGGCCAGATCTGGCAGCGCGATAGCTTGGCGTGTGTGGTATATCGTTTCCACTGCGGTAAGCTACCTTGAGTTACATGGGCTTCAGACAATCGGTCACACCTGGGTATTCCCACTGCGGTAAGCTACGCAGCGTCTCGTTCCCTACTCAGAGAACAAGGGTTACGTAAGTAACCCGAGATGTTTTCTGAACGCATATATATAACTTGTACCACATTGTCTGTCTCCGACTGCACACTTTTGATCAAGGACAAAATTCCCTTTGCTTCGTTGACATAATCTCTGGCCATTTCTTTGTTGATGCTGTTGTTAAGACTCTTCAGGACATCCTGCAACTTTGGGATTTCTACAGATTGTTCAAAGTAATTTGTTTTAATTAATATATATTATAAATCATTTATATTAATATTTCCTTTTAGCTTCATTAAACGTTTTTAATAGCTAATTAAAAAAGTTTTTTTCCCAGAGGGGATACCTCACCTGTGTCACTGAGTTCCAGCCGTAATGTTTTGTCAAAGAATGCCCTTGTGCTTACAGTAAAAATGTTTAGAGTCATTTTTTTCTGTAATAATAAGAACAACATATGAGTCGGTATATAGCAAAAGAAGCAATGTCCAAATGTACTTATGTTGCATATATGAATATAATACCTTTAATTTAGAATTTTCAAAGCTTTCTCTCACTGTGTCTTTGGAACAGATGTTCCTCATACGAATGCATGCTGTTTTCTGATCCTGAAAAATTATTACCAATACAATTACGGCAAGGTTCCATTTGTCAACATAATGTTACAACCTTAGGTAACATAAACTAACAATGAACAACCCCTGTACAGCTTGTAACACAATGTCAACCTGAAGACACACACAGAGAATTCAACAAAACCAACAGACATGAATTATTCCTCAAGTCCTCCCTCTCTGCAAAAGGGAGAAGGTCAACTGACCCCATCACTAACTTTCGTGCAAAGGTACGAGCGTCTCCGAGAAAGCCAGAGGCGCCTTTGGGTCTACATTCCTAGAGGGTATTTCAACCCCTCCCTCTCTTTTCAACAAGTTGCGCCTTTCTTCATCGGACCGACAAAGGAAAACCGAATTCTGACATTTATTCCAATTATGACTATTACAACTATCTACACAAATAAATATATGGATATTAATGTGTACTCTTTCCCTCATAGGCGTGATGTGATGATTTCGAATGTGAATTATTTAGGACAATGTGGGTCTTAATCATGCTTTAAACGGCATAAACTGTAATGTGTGTGTTAAAATGCGGTGTTTGATCTCTAAAGAAAGCTGGCATCGTAGGTGACAAATTGTGTTGATGACCGTTAAATTTGAGCACCCTGCATAATTATACATGTATAAAGATCGGTAAGGTTATCGATCCCAAAAGTGCATGAGATATCACAGAACTTTTGGTCCACCCCAGCAAGCCTGGACATGGGCGGGGCTCCGCCCCATACGGACAATCGGATTCGACAAGCCGCCCGCGGGCAGGGCCAAGTTGGACTGTTTAAAACAACGCGCCAGTTGCAAAACTCTCTCTCTTGAACATCCCTCGAACATGGCTTGTCTCTCTTGAACATCTCTTGAATAGCGCTCGTAACTTCTCTGCCTGCTCGCGCTCTTACCTGAACTGCCTCGACACCGACTAAACCAACCATCTGGTCGAATTCGAAGGATAGAAGGCATAACAGCAAAGAACAACGAACTCAACGCCTGCAGACGATAGGAGAGCCTTTTCTGTGACGTCACGCGGCAGCATCCACATATCACGTGTTTCCACACGAGAGCACCCGAAGAAGCACGAACCAACCCACGTGGTCTCCGAGGACAAAAGATTAGAGCAACCCATTTGAAGAAAACGAAACCAACATCCAACCTGCTTATTAACAAAGCAAGTATCATTTAACTAAATCTATATTGCTGATTGAACTGGTAAAATCTGATCTGAGAGCAGTAACAGAGCAAAGGCATCTGTCGTGATCTTTTCCGGTTGAGTCAAGCGTTAAAATAGCTAAAAGGGCTAATTTTAACAGTTAGGAGTTTACTCACCAAAATCCCTTATGCATGTGTATGTTTGTGTATTATTAGTTAATCCATTTATGTTAGAATAGCAGTATTACGAATAAACCTTGTTTCATTTGATAAAGAATTGTCTCTGGAACGTGATTTTCAAGTTTTATCCTTATTGCCATAAAAGAGAAAGCTACCTAAGCTCGAATTTGATATGCTGAGGTTAGTGATCGGTGGACAATCACTTAATACAGTATAAATAAGTTAAATATTAATATTACTTTAACCAAGCAATATTGAATATTTAATGTATAATTCCCGGAGCTGAAATAATAGCTCTATATTAAACTGGCTTTACAAGCTTTTATTATTCTTAATGGTAATGGGAAAAAACCCAGACCTAAGATACATGCACGTAATTGGAAATTGGTAAATACATTTTGTCATTGTTCAAACCTTGTCTGGTTTTTCCTCTTCACTGGGCCATTCATTTCTAAAATAAAAGTGTCAAAATTAAAGTGTAAAGTTTTTCTCATTGTTCTTAATGCACTTTAATGGTTGTACAAGATACAGGGTTAATAAAGAGCTTTTACTTCTAACCGAATGTATTCTTCTGGATCCATATCGTCAGTCTTGGTAAAGATGAAGTTGATGCTTTTGCACTCTCCTGCTTGTGTCATGTAGTAAACGCAGTGTTTTAATATTTCCCAGGGGTCTTCATCAGTAGTGCCTCGGTTGATGGCACTTACGATCCACACTACAGAGCAGTCTCCTAGTTTCTGGGGAATTAAAAAAGAGGAACACGGTGTATTTCAAAATCTGTTTTGCTTGATTCATTCCACTGATAATAACAATGTGCTATTAATATAAAGTAAATAATAAATGTGTGTATTTACAGATTTCCATTGGCTGTCTCTAGTCTTGTTGCAGTCTCCGGTCCCAGGAATATCAACAAAGACAATGTGCTCTAGGAGAGGGTTTGGGATCTTGATTGCTACGCTCTTCACAATGGGCCAGTACCAGTTACCAGGATTTGATCGACTATGCTGTATGAATTGTGAAATTTCTTTGGCAAAGGCGGAGCTCTGTTAAATAAAGAAATGATGCCGAATAAAGGAAACAGACACTGAACTACACTATATTGCCAAAGGTATTGGCACCCCTTCTAATGAAAGGTTTGACTACTTTAGTACTTGATGAGTTTTGTCTCAAGATCTGCATCCAAAGTCACACCAGAGGTGTTCAGCTGCTTTCTGCAGACCAGTCAAGTTCTTCCACACTGACTGAATCATAATTTCTCTTTGATCCCTGTCTTATACACAGAGACACTGTCATGTTAGAATAGAAAAGAGTCCTGTCCATACTGTTGCTATACAATTAGATTGGAAATTACTAAAGTTATCAAACATTTCATTAGAAGGGGTGCCAATACTTTTGGCTATATAGCGTGTATCAACATAAAATGTCAAAATAAGATTTATTGTATTTAAATTAATTTTGCTTTCTAAAACTTACATCAGCATTTGAAATGGCTTTCTTTTTCATCAGCAAAAGTTCGTCGATTGTAGCAGATTTGATATCTTTTTTGAGCTCCTCCAGTGTTTTCTTAAACGCGTTAGCACCATACAGTGCAGTAATCTTTTCTATTGCAATCTTAGTCATGTCATCATTCCTGTCCTCGGTTTTATCAGACAAATCTAGTAAAAGATATTTGAGTTGACTGTCCCATTCCTGCAGAGATACATTCCACAATGTAGAATTATTACCTTCACTTCACCAATTATGTTTATAGTCTTACAAAACAGTCACAATAAGATGAATATTAAAAGTGAAACCTCTTTAGAAATGAATTCAATCTCTGCTGTGTAGTCGGAGTCACTCAGATTTCCTTCCACTTGTGTAGTAATGGCTGTACATGCACCAGAAGAACCAGACGGAAGAAGATATCTTTCTCCAAGGACTGCGTTTAGAAGGGAGCTCTTACCTTCTCCAGATCTTCCAAAGATCCCAATGGTTACCTTCTTCCTGTCTTTATTGGATTTGTTCATCATATCCATATTTGAAATCTGGTCTCTGTACATAATTATATAAAAGAGAAAGGTATCACCATTTAATTTTTTCACTGATTAACACATAAACAATGTTCAAAATTACTTACATAATATAGGTTTTTAAGTCGGTTGAGTCTTGGACTGCGATATATTTTTTTATTTTTTGTATTAATATGTCCTTTGTCTGCTTCATGATTAAATCTGTGAAGGAAAGTGGAGAGAATACACACTTTGAGACATTTTGGCACATTGTTAGCGGTATAGTTATTTAAATCTGATGAGTATTTTATTCGTTTTTACATGTTTAATGTTAAATTAAGTATCAATGCATGTTAAGTTAACCACTCCTATTGTTAAATGAACACCTAATGATTTTTAGGTCTAAATTAAAATGATGCATATGCATATATAATGACATATATAACAAGTGTGAAATATTGTCATAGTTCAAAAGTCATATGCATGAATGTGTAAATACAATATTGCATGAATATCAAAAACATTCTATCGTACGTGAAACATTCTTAAAGAGATCTCGTCCACACATTACTATGCTGTTGTTATCATTGTATTTTATACGTTTTAATATACAGTTGATGCTATTTTAAGCAAAACATGTTAAATAAAGTGGTGCAAAAGGATTGCGTACTTATAAGTTCCTGTGAACTGTTGTCAGGTCGCTCTGCACTCGAGCCGGATGGCTCATAACTGCGCTTTCGTTTAGTACCTATTAGAGAATTTATAACAATATTATTATTTATACAGAATCAGGCAGTAGGCATCAATAATATAACATATTTCCTACCATGGCTAGTCATTGTGAGGTGAATGATGCCTAGAAAAAAGACAGTACAAATATTATCATACATACATTATCTCTGCCAGAGTGGGGCACTGTTTGTATTTAATTGTGGATATAAACTAAAGTCTTATTTAATCTGGATTGTTTTGATCAACAAACGTAATTGTAATAAAACTGAAAACGGTTACTGTTGTGTTTGTTTGTATTAGTGCCATATCTTTAATTATGAGATGTTTATTGTGGTGTGTCTGATGTGTCCCGCCCTGACTGGTTCAGACCGGTTACAAACACTGTTTTTGCCCCTTTGAAGGGCATTGCAGGACAACACGTGAAAATAAATTACATATAATGAAAAAGACGTTGTTTTTCCAAGTGTGTTTAAACCTCACACATCAAGGAATCGTCTAAGTCCAATTGAATTTGCTTTGAATTTAATCTTGCACATTTGGACTTAAACGCACAATCATTAGATCCTTCTTCTGATCTGATCGGTCATCTTTGATGCAACACATTACAGTTACACTAAAATACGGGTAATAAAAATCAGTAGCAAAAATAAAACGTATTGTTATATTACCAATAAAATAGACATAAAAAGCAAAAGGGTATGTCGTTCAAGGACATGAATATTTAATCATGCAGCACAATTAAACACAAATAATAAGTACTTACTCTGCAATGAAATCCCGGGTGTTCACGTTCAGTATCTGTATTAAATCCCAGGTGTTCACTCTCGGTATCTGTATTAAATCCCGGGTGTTCACTCTCAGTATCTGTATGAATGCTGCTGGTAAGGATTTTATATGAAACACATGAGGGTGGAGTTTGAGGTTACTTGTTCATGTGAAGGAGGTGCCCCAATACTTCTGTCCATATAGTGTATGTGTGTGTGTGTGTGTGTGTGTGTGTATATATATACGCTATATATACAGTCATGTGAAAAAGTTAGGACACCATATGATTAAAAAATTAAAAATAATTGTACTTAAAATTTGTAGATACAGCCTCAGATGAACAACATCACACCGTGTCATTATTTGATTAACACACATAAAGCCAAGATGGAAAACTATGTGTGACAAAGTTAGGACACCAATGATACAGTTGCTGCAGATGCACTTTTAGCAGCAATAACATGAAGTAATAATTTTCTGTATGACTTTATTAGTCTCTTACATTTTCTGGAAGAATTTTGGCCCACTCTTCTTTACAACTTTACTCCAGTTTATCGATGTCTGTTGGTAATTGTTTTTACACCGCTTTCACAGCTGAGGTGTGGACTTTGACTGGGGTATTGCAGAACCTTTTATTCTTTACTTTGCAGCCATTGTTGTAGATTTGCTGGTTTGTAATTTGCTGTTACATCACCAAGCTTTAGCTGTCGGACTCCGGCGGTCACATTACAGTATTTTGGGATACAGAGGAGTTTATGCTTGATTTCTGTGAGGTGCCCATGGTCCTGTGGATACTAAACAAGTCCAAAATCATCAGCATGTGTATCTTTTGTGCTCATATGCTCTTTAGGTTTTCACCAAACGTGCTGCAGTGCATTATGGTCGAACATCTCCACCTCGGACTTATCTGTTCAACGGTCATTGTTCAGATGCAACTTTGCAAACTTAACCATGCTGCCATAATTTGTTTAGATGGAAGAAGTTTTTCTAACAAGCCTTCCATACTTGTCCCATAATTTTCTACTGCACTTTATTGCTTCACGTGTTAGCTGAGGCCTGTGGTGAATTCTTGGGCTGTCTACACGGTCTGATCTTGGGGTGGTTTTGCTGGGATGTCCACTCCTGGGAGGATTGGTGTCTGTTTTGAACATCTTCCACTTGTGAATAATCTTCCTCACAGTAGAACAATGGACTTCAAATGGTTTGGAAATGGCTGTGTTACACTTCCCAGATTGATAGCAGCAACGATTGCTGATGTCTTAACTCCTTGGCGTTGTGTTAACACACACCTGAAGGCTCAAAACCAGCAAACTACCAACACTTATGCTTTTATAGAGGTGCTGGGGATCAGTTAATCAAAGGCCCGACTGCTGCTTGCACCATTAATTCCTATGTTAACAGTAAGGGTGTCCTAACTTTGTCACACATGGATTTACCATATTGGCATTATGTTTACTCTTCTGACTGGATCATGATGTCTATTCCTCCCAGGGTGCTCCGATGTGTGTTCCCTAGGTCAGCTTGGGGACTAGTCTTAATCTCAAGTATTAGTTAGTTCTGATCTCACTGTTATTTTCCCCTTCCATGTGAAGTCCAGACCCAAGTACTCCTGCTTGTCCCTTACACAACGATGACCAGACATGTCCGCTTTATATCTTTGTAAGCCTCACTAATTTCTCCACATCCAGGGACATGCTCCTCTAATGCTCCTAATGTTGACACTCATTTCTCAAATCTATTGTTTTGTTATTGGCGTAACCTCATTGTAACCCAGGTAGATAGCAAACAGATAACATAAAATTAAGTAACAGATTAAATGTATCAAAACACCGAAAACGTAAATATGACTTTGAACAAATAAAGTAATAACGTGAAAATATGTAAAAATATAAAATATCAAAGTTTATAAATGTGACTAATAGAGATATCCCTCAGTTGGTAAATTCGCCAATGAGATCGCGGTTAAAGACGTCACTTGACGTCCGCCATCGCGGCACTTTTAGAGAGCAGAGAGTTCCTCGTGAGCTTCTAATGCGAGCGGATTCTAGATACTGCTGCGGGAAATTCAACGCACCAAAATAAGAGCGAGATGAAGGTCAGAGAAGCTGAATGCAATTGAGAGTGACGTCTGAAGCGGGGTTTATCTGCAAATGTCCTGGTCCACACGATGTTCATGCAGGGGCGTAACCATGGTATAGATATTGGGGTGGTCCAAATGTGAGCCCTCCCCCAGATATTTTTTTTTAAGTTCAGTCGCGGATCAGATTGTAAAAACAAACAGGCCAGGCCATCAACGAATGAATAGAGGCTTATCAATGGAGTGGGAAGTGCGGGAACTCCTTGGTCTATGACTCCAGCAGTTCATTATTCAGCCTAATTTCAGGGTATCATGCTAGCTACCTAGCTATAATACTGAGCCATTTAAACGTGATATTTTTCACATTTATTCAAAAATTGCGGTATTTTGACCATGGCACTACTTTTTAGGTGTCTACTTGCTTACCGTCTGAAAAAAAGGCGAATGTCCGCCTGTTCGTCCTGCTTCTTTCTTTTAGCTCCTACCTTCATTTCATTTAAGCACCAGTGACAGTCGGACTGAGCGGTTTTTTCAAACGATGCCGCGGCGGCGTTACGGCTCAACCAAGTGTACAATCGAGGGGGTGGTCACACAGTTTTGTTTCCCTTGTTTTTCCTAAATTGAAAGTAAATCGGAAATAACAACAGATCCACTAGGCTACAACCAGGGTTCATAAAAGGAGGGCATATCATATGTCACATATTACAATATAATAGGCCTATTATTGGGGGGGACAGATTGGTATTTTTCCAATATTGGGGGGGACACGTCCCCCTCAAAGTATATGGTGGTTACGCCCCTGTGTTCATGTATATGGTCAGGTTTTGTATTCTGATCTTGTTCCATGTGAGTTCCCATGCTGGATTTGCCCCGGATGAATCGACTGATGTGTGAATTATTCCCGAACTGTCTCAACTCTTCCTATATCTGCGGTGGTGGAGTTGGACTGGCGAGCCACCTGTAAACGAATCCTTTGAAAGCTTTGCATGACTCTTTCCTGTTGTACAGACACAGAAACTAATTTTTGTCATCTTTAACGGGGTTATTTCTTGTCAGTTCATTGAGGAAATTGAGGACTTTGGGAAATTTGGGTATTTCATTCAAGAGAAAATTTAATTTTGTTTATTTGATTTTTTTTTTCTATGTCTGTGTTGATTATATGTGTTAAAGGTTGAATAAAATAGGATCTAATTCAAAAATAACCTAAGAACAGGTCACTTTAGAAAAAAATTTAAGTGACAAGTGATTAAGTTTCAGTGACAAATACTTTAAGCAATTTAAGCTTGAGTTATCAACTAAAAGATAAAAGGAGAAATATCAACTTACCAACAAGGTGAAACAGCCATAAACTCTATAAGGAAGAAAAAGGAGTTTAAAGTATAAACACTAAGTATTAACATTTCTGAGTCTTTAAATTTGATTTATTTGTGAATGTAACTTTATTTCCTACTATTCACTGTTACAATACAAATCAAATATTGTCCTTACCTCAAACATTGTCTGTGTCTATTCACTGCTGCTGCATCATCTCTCCTCGGACTAACCAAATCTTTTGAGCTCACTCCAAAGTCCATTGTCAGAGTTGACCCAAAATTGGTATCATGTGTAACGGGTTTCAAATAAGTGGCGAGCTAGCCAGGAGAGAGATTTGCTTGCAGCAATAGTGACAAGGTAAAAGAGCTGAGTTCTATTGAAACTATACATTGAGCAGAATATTAAAATATGGATGTTATAAGAAGAGAGAACGTAAATGTTGCAAATACCATAATAGCTGACAGCTTGACATTGACTGAAACTTATCAGGACTTAGAAGCGTGGCTTTTGAGATTTGGTAGTATCAGCTTTAATTTTCTCAATGACGACCCAAACTCTGAATTCCATCATCATGCTATTATAAAATGTACCTATAGCTCTGCTATGAAAGCACTAAAGCCCCTACTTCCTGTAACAATGGTCAGTATGCTAAATCCAGATCCTGCTTTTAATGTGTGTGCTTTAAGCTCTGTCTACCATCAAGTAGCTAGTGACAGTGCCACAAAGGGGTATTTGGAAGAACTGCAAGCTGTTGCTAACGCTAGTGGCAAGTCAATTGAAGAAGTACTCCAGGAGGAGTTAAAGAAGATGGAATCTGGTCATTCTCTCGCTGAGCCCCTACCTGCTTCAGGAGAAAGATTTGAGTCCACAAATGTAGCAGACTCTCAAATGCCTGATAGTACTAGCTCACTGGATGGGCCGTCATCTCCAACCAAATCACAGAGAGTGACCACAGAGCACGCAGCCCCTCCCTCATCGGAAAACTCACCATTTCGTGGAAATGAATCCAAGAAATCACAAAACCTGTCCAAGAAAAGGCCAAACAGTAGAACTAGCAGTCCTGCAGCTACAGTATTACCTCATCCAGATCTTACAATTGACATGATTGATCCACCCAGCATGCAAAAAGTTGCAGTTGAACACATTGTCAGAACAAACGACACAGCCCTCCAGTTATTTACACCGGCTGCGTGTCGTGTTAAGTATAACTGTAAGAAGAGGCAGCATTTCTGAGAGTGAGAAAAATCTTTGTCTCGTGTGACAATTTTGCCGTGGATGTTGGGATAATGGATTAATTGCTAGCCTAGAGCTAGAGAAGAAAAAAAAACAACCCACCTTCCTTTGCAGAGTTGGTAGTATCATTCGCACTGAGGAAGATCGGCAAGCCTCAAAAGAAGACAGGATGAGAAGTCATTTTGGATTTGATAAACAGAGTAATGCCCCCAAGCTGAGAACTGCGACACATCAAATGTCAGCATATTCCCATGATGCAGCTGGTGGAGCAGCTGAAGATGTGGATAACATGAGGTCTCAAATATCTAAACTTCATGCTCGGGTTGCTGCTATTCAAACCTCAACTTACCAGAAATGTCACCCTGAAAGTCCAAAAAATATGTAAAACAGCTGATGAAAGAACTAAGAGAACTACAAGCACAAGTAGAGGCTATTAAAACATTTATTTCTGATAAAGAAAGCCTAAAAGAAAACACAGAAGCTAAGGAGTTAGCTGGATTGAAGAATCAAGTGGCAGAATTGAAGGCTCAGTTGACAGCTCCTGAAACACCCCAAAAGTGGACAGGGAATACCTTTACCTCCAAAGGTTCCTCAGCAAAATTCCAGAATAGACAGACCAAGAAGGATGCAAAGAATCAGCAGAGAAGTAGTTCTGTGACGTCCTCGTCCTGGATACTGTTTTAGATGTAGGGAAGATGGACACCTCGCCAGTAATTGTGAGAATGATCCCAATCCTTCTAAAGTGGATGAAAAGAAACGCCAGTTGAGAGAAAGACAAGCTCAGTGGGACCTCAAGAACCAAGCAACTGCCGATCAGTTAACTGGCAGGCAGTCTCTGTAGCAGGGCATATAGAGACTGATATGAAACATCAGTGCCCTCTTGACCCTCAATTCACTCTCAACTAATTAGAATATGGTGACATGCAAATAAGCTAATCAACTCCTGCAAAGGTTTCCTGAGGCTTCAAAATGGTCTCTCAGTTTACATTTATGCATTTAGCAGACGCTTTTATCCAAAGCGACTTACAATTACATTCAGGTTATACATTTTCATTAGTAAGTGTGTTCCCTGGGAATCGAACCCACAACCTTTTGCGCTGCTGACGCAATGCTCTACCACTGAGCCACACAGGAACATGTTTAGTTAACTAGGCTACACAATCATGGGAAGACTGCTGATCTGACAGTTGTCCAGAAGACCACAGGCATTCATTGGCTGTCTGTTCACAGAGTGCAAGCATGTTAACAGAAAGTTGAGTGAAAGGAAAAGATGCCCGAGAGAACGCAGCCTTGTGAGGATCGTCAAGCAAAATCGATTCAAGAATTTTGGTGAACTTCACAAGGAATGGACTGAGGCTGGGGTCAAGGCATCAAGAGCACCACACACAGACATGTCAAGGAATTTGGCTACAGTTGTTATCAGAGGCGTCTGGGCTAAGGAGAAGAAGAACTGGACTGTTGCCCATTGGTCCAAAGTCCTCTTTTCAGATGAGAGCAAGTTTTGTATTTCATTTGGAAACCAAGGTCCTAGAGTCTGGAGGAAGGGTGGAGAAGTGCATAGCCCAAGTTGCTTGAAGTCCAGTGTGAAGTTTCCACAGTCTGTGATGATTTGGGGTGCAATGTCATCTGCTGGTGTTGATCCATTGTGTTTTTTGAAAATCAACGTCACTGCACCCTTTTACTAATACATTTTTGAGCACTTCATGCTTCCTTCTGCTGACCAGCTTTTTAAAGATGCTGATTTCATTTTCCAGCAGAATTTGGCACCTGTCCACACTGCCAAAAGCACCAAAAGTTGGTTAAATGACCATGGTGTTGGTATACTTGACTGGCCTGTAAACTCACCAGACCTGAAGCCCATAGAGAATCTATGAGGTATTGTCAAGAGGAAAATGAGAAACAAGAGACCAAAAAATGCAGATGAGCTGAAGGCCACTGTCAAAGAAACCTGGGCTTCCATACCACCTCAGCAGGGCCACAAACTGATCACCTCCATGCCAAGCCGAATTGAGGCAGTAATTAAAGCAAAGGAGCCCCTACCAAGTATTGAGTACATATACAGTAAATGAACATAGAATTTCTTGGTAAACGGGTGCAGTGATGTCGGTTTTCAAAAAACACAATGGACCAACACCAGCAGGTGACATTGCACCCCAAATCATCACAGACCTTGGAAACTTAACTCTGGACTTCAAGCAACTTGGGCTATGAGCTTCTCCACCCTTCCTCCAGACTCTAGGACCTTGGTTTCCAAATAAAATACAAAACTTGCTCTCATCTGAAAAGATGACTTTGGACCACTGGGCAACAGTCCAGTTCTTTTATCCTTAGCCCAGGTTAGACGCCTCTGACAACAACTGTAGCCAAATTCCTGGACACGTCTGTGTGTGGTGGCTCTTGATGCCTTGACCCCAGCCTCAGTCCATTCCTTGTGAAGTTCACCCAAATTCTTGAATGGATTTCGCTTGACAATCCTCATAAGGTTGTGGTTCTCTCGGTTGGTCAGTTCCTTCCACTCAACTTTCTGTTAACATGCTTGGATACAGGACTCTGTGAACAGCCAGCTTCTTTGGCAATGAATGTTTGTGGCTTACCCTCCTTGTGAAGGGTGTCAATGATTGTCTTCTGGACAACTGTCAGATCAGCAGTCTTTGCTATGATTGTGTAGCCTAATTAACCAAACTGAGAGACCATTTTGAAGGCTCAGGAAACCTTTGCAGGTGTTTAGAGTTGATTAGCTGATTGGCATGTCACCATATTATAATTTGTTGAGATAGTGAATTGGTGGGTTTTTGTTAAATGTGAGCCAAAATCATCACAATTAAAATAACCAAAGACCAGGCACTGTTTATTGATACTCACTGGGCTGTGATATAGGAGAACTGTGTGCGCGCGCGCGTGTGTGTGTGAGGAACATATATTTTATCCTAAGATAGGCTTTAGCACATTGTTTAAAGAAATGCTATTCATGTAAAATTGTTCTGGCACAAGAGGCTAACTCTGTTATGAATAAACCTGTTAATGTAAATTGTGATAGTTAATGGGAAAGCAGATCAGCAGCAGAATTCAGTTCAGTTCTGAAATCAGGTGTACATATAAAAAAGCTTGCATGCACTCAAATTAGCGCTGTAATATGCTCTTATATTTGAATTCTGTAAATTCGCTGGAATGTTTTAATTGACAAGACTTTAAAACGTGCAAATAAAGAAGTTTAATGAGGACACTGCAGTGAGCTCGCCGATCTGAGAAACCCGACGCGAGGCTTTCAGTTACACATAAAACATCTGAATTCAGCTCTTAATGTGGTCAAATGGGGTGTATTAAATAGCTTGAATATTTTAATTTAAAAGGCTTTAAAACACGTGCAAATGCTGTGGTTTTGTGAGCATGTAAAGAGTGCTCTAGCTGATCAGTGCGGTCACCGATATCTCATCTTTCACACTGCTCTTGCCATCGGACAGTAAATATGATCCTATCCTGACCTGGTAATGATCAGATATGTTAGTTTAGCATGTCAGTGTGAATAAAATGTTTGTATTTATTTTTATTTTTCACAGATTTTAAAGTGAAACTATGTGAGAGGAGTGGGGTGGATTTGCTCCTCTAGAGGGGGCATTTCTTCTCAGCCAATGTACGTCTATGGGACATTTTTGTTAGTAATATTATTTAAAGTAACTGTAAGTCTGATCAGTCTGAAAAGATATGGCAACAAACTAGACATCAGGGCCCATGTCTCTTCTGAATGTGTGGCTTGTGGCATTAAAGCCCTTGGAGGAGATAGAGTCCGTAAATTTTGTCTCAGAAGAAAAATACAAAGTATGAAACATGTTGGATTTGTCAAGACAATCACCTGAAATTATGTGCTTCATTTAATTTATAGATAAAAATATAATAATTAAAATAGAAAAATGTCATATACTGTAGCTGCCATAAATGGGGAAAATGCCCCCGGACCAACTAGATTTGGGCTAAGCTCTAACGCTGCGGTTGCAAAGGTGACACCTCCCTGTGTTCACCGCTGTTTTGACCCACTTCTTCAGTATCCTGGATTTACAAGCTAATCCTTTTATTGTGTTCCTATTCTTCTTTATTTCTATGCTTTCTTAATCTAGATTCGGTTGTACTGCGGATTGTTGTTACCTTTCAGTAAAAACCTAAATGAAAGTGAAATACAGCAGTATGGAGCAGTATGCAAGTATGGAGTAGGGCTGTAGTCAAGTCCACCTTTGTCGAGTCCAAGACAAGTCCAAGTCCAGAGAGGTTCGAGTCCGAGTCAAGACCGAGTCCAAAGAGGTTCGAGTCCAAGTCAAGACCGAGTCCAAGTCCAAGTCCAAATGAGACGGTCAAAACAGAGAAAGAAAACATAATCTTCTTCAAAACCACATACTTAATTATTGATCATTGATCTGATACGAGAGACGGCATATCTTCTATTCTAATATAATAATTTTGCATTATTGTTTGTAATGATCTAAAAGCATGTGCAGCAACTCTATAGGATCAAATTAGGCTATTTTATTTCTTCTCCTGAGACCCAGCTTTGGAGTTTTTGTCTCTGTAGTGGACATTCTATTTTAGTGAATTTCTCTGAGACCTCACATGTCACAGTTATAAGCCTGGATGTCCTGTACAGAGCACATTCAGGGCTTCATAGAGATACTAAAGGTTTTTTTAAACCCTCTCATACATCTTTAAAGATGGCTATATTTATTTTAGTGAAAAATTGTACATCCTTATGGAAATATGATTATATTCTGTAATGTATTTTACATCTGAATCATTTTCAGATTGTTTGTCATAAAGCAACATCTCAGGAAAATGTTATGGGTTTTCAAATTCATATATGACTTCCTGTTATGAAACAGGACATAATTTCATTCATGTCCACTGTAGAGGACACCAGGACTAAAAGCATGTTTATTATGCATTTTGGGAGACAACAATTGAATAGGGAAATAAATTATATATCAGTTTGCTTATGAAATATTATATATTATTATGAAAATCTGGCCATGTATTACTCCCATTATGAAAATTATTTTTCAACATTCTGTCCCAACAGCAACACATTAATATGCTAATTAGATACAGTGTATAGATAGGTACACTGTGTTTAATGGGAAACCAGTTTATGGAATTTTTTACACACATATTGCATAAAACAAAATAGTATATCAAATCATTTTGTTATACATTTTAAAACATAGTTGAGAATCATCCTTAAACAAAGTTTAGTATAAAACAATCCTGAAACCTAAAAATGTATTTGGTGATTTAAAAAAAATCCCATTGATTTTGCCGTTTTGATGGCTATTCGTGCCATTTAATTTTTGTCCTTGTGTCCTCTACAGAGGACGTTTCAGGAGGATATTTTAGGTTTAGCAATTTCACTAATATTTGGCCAATTCTCGATTTTGTAAGATTTTATCTAGTCAACTTGAAAATGTAACTACAACATGATTCAAGCAACTTTCTCTTTATTAACCCTCTAGTTAAAGAAAAGTATATTCTAAGTGCACCACACATGACGTTGTCTTCATGATGTAAATGTTAAACAAATCACTAAATATCTTTGCAGAAAAGATGAACTACAACTACATCTTGTACAAACTTATATTATGCATATTAGGCTATATGTTCTGAAATAATACAAGACAAATGCTCCAAAAAACTCAAGTAATTCCAATTCAAAATGACTGAAGGTATAACACCTAGAGTGATATTATTAACTATAAAGGCTCTGTAAAACAATGAACAGCAGTTTTCAGCCTGTCACCCTGATGCAAACCTCAACTCAAATATCAGACATACAGTAGTAGTTCTTCACAGGTTTTGTATTTGATTACGCTGCTGTTCCATTGTTTTTTTCTATGTAAGCATGGACGCGTTTGACTGTTACGCTCATGTCTCTTGTAGCGTCTCGTGCGGGAAACGTCTTTCTAAAAACGCGGCACTAGTTATTAAAAGATTTTTAACTCACATCATCTTGTATTTTTTTCTATTCCACTGCCCGCGTCAACACAAAAACACACTCTGTGTGAATGGCGCCTAGAGAGCATCACACGTGAGCGGTTAATCACGTGCATCGACATGCGGTTGGATTGTTCTTTTCTCTTTACTGTTATTACCAAAGTGTCTAATTCTAGCGTTTGGTAATATTTCTATTCAAAATCGCGATTCCTCGATTTATAAAAAAGTCTAATTGTGGCAAAATATAAAATTCGAATTAATCAATAAAATCTGATAAATTGCCCAGCCTGCCACAGTGTTTGCTTATTTTTTACTTTATTTACATTTTTGTGTAATTTATTTTATTTTACATCCAGTTGTATTCCGTGCCTCCAGGCTTTATTCGTTTTGCTCTTATTCGTTCTTTTTCTTATTCATTTGGTGCCACGGCGTTTGATGATTTTCAGTTGTTGTTTTTTTTACATTTAAACATTTTGCAAGTTTGTAATTTTATATTAGGCTTATAGCATGGTAATGGTGTATTTTTATTCGTTTTGTTAATTAAAGTCCCATGTTTATTGCACAAAATGTGTCGTTGTAAGCTATAGATAAGCAATTGACCTGAAATGAAAGTGAAAGTAAAATGCGCACGGCATTAATAAGGTATTTAAAAGCGAAGGAAAATGAGAGGGAAAACTCCAACGAACTTTGTAAAACCAAACTGTATTATGCAACTTGCCGACAGCGTGTCTGTGGCCAAAATAAAGATTATTTATGCCTCCATGCAGCACGCACACTCAGAGACAGGTGCACACTCATATGACGCAGCTGTGCATTTAACAGGCGACCAATGACAATGCCCTAGATGGAGTTAAACCAATGGCAATTACATTACCCATTTGGAACAAGCGAGCCAGATTAATGGTTTTGTTTTGAAAGAAAAAAGCATATATTGCTGGACTCGGTCAAGACCAACTTGAACATTTGGCGAGTCCGATGACCAAGTCCGAGACAATTCCTGCCGGACCTGAGACTTGAACTCGCAACCTCTGGCTTTCAATTCAGACTCTCTAACCATTAGGCCACGACTTCCCTAAATGCAGTATCTAACATACTGACAGTCCTGGCTCAAGAGAGATTAAACATCATTCCCTGATGGCCAAGCAAGGGATCCACCCAACTGGATTGGGGTGTCCCTCATATTACACAGCTACTTTCCACCCAACAAATGATTAGAAAATAAATTAAACATTTTATTAGCTCAAATCTCTAAGCTTCTGAAAATAAAAAGCTCCTAGCAATTGATTTTTAGCCAAGATGAACAAACAAGTTAAAAAAAGACAATTATTTTATAGGGGCATTTATACCTTTATTTAAATGACTTTTCAACAAATAAATAATGACAGGGACATGAAATATTGATTTGAGTTAAAACTCTTTTAAAACCGTTTTGAAAACTGTACAAAACGATCACCCTGGCAATAAGGTGAACAAATATTCAACAAATATCACAATACTATTTATACTCAAGTCCTCTGATTTTATTTTTGGTACACTTGATAAGTTAGATGCAAAATTATATTAGTTGTGTTTCTATGAAATGAGAGAGAGCAAGAATCAGTGGTGTGACACAAGAGACATGAATTAGGCTAGACGAGGGAAGCTTGTCTTCAGTGGAGCTGCTTTATCAAAGCATCAACATTGATTGTGTCCATATCTGAGTTTCCATAATTGCTTCTGCTAATTCCTGTTTATTTCTGTGCAGCTGCTTTCAGAAAATCTTTATTATATCAAGCGTCATAGAAATGAATGTGACTTGACATGAAAGAAGCGCTGGCTTCAGATATAGATAATGACCAATCAGAATCAACCATTTCAAAAAGCATTAGCCCCATTATAATTATACTGAATTTAATTAAAAATAACAAATACAAAACAATATAATGTAATTATAGGGCCATTCTTAAAGTTTGGTGCCTTTTGGGCGTAACTTCGTTAAGACTCCCAGCAATAAAGTTCCAGTTGCATTAGCAACATTTTTGCAAAATATCACCAAAAATGAGACATTGCGTATTGCAGTATAACTGTATGAGTGAAATTCTATCAGAATAACTGAATTCCGCCTGCAAACTGGTAAATGTGAGCACATCTTTACAAGTATGTAATTTGCCTGGCTGTGATCATAATCAAAAAGCCTCTACCTCTCAGAAAGGAATACAGAGACATACAGTAAAGACTGTACTGTTCATTTAGCCCACTAAGGGGAGCCACATAATAAACAACATTTTTCAGTCTGCAAAGTCTTTAGTAAAGAGCTGTTTTTGTTGCTTGTATCATGGTACTGTTTGCACGAATAGCAAGAGGAATCAATGTCTGCAAACCATTCATTGTAAACAAAAACAAAGTATTATACTAACTACTTTATTTGTGTATGCAGATGTACTTT